>RDPX01000438.1:26083-38012 GCA_003991215.1 Morbakka virulenta | reverse complement strand
GAGACATAACTCTCTGGCCATTTTGCCGGAGCAAACACAGGTTAGAGAGTTATTGTGGGATCCTGTCAGAGTGCTCAAAATACACATGCGCAGGAGAGCCGCATTACGCAAACGACATATATATATATATATATATATATATATATATATATATATATATATATATATATATATATAAATATACCAAGGTACTTGGGCGTTTTCTCAAAAGGTAACCTCATACCAAATATTGAGACATGGAGTTCATAATCAGCACTTCGATTAACAAGATGAAACACGATGGAAACAGTTTTGGTGATGCTCAGTTTTAGTCTCCAGGTTTTGAAGTACGTGCTGATTATTTCCATACCTCGTGATAATGTTATTTCAATTACATCAAACTTCTTATAACAAGTCGTAAAGGCTATATCGTCAGCATAGATGTATTTTGTACTGATAGTTTGGGGTATATCGTCTGTGTACAGGGTGAAAAGAAGTGGAGCAATGAGTGAACCTTGTGGTACACCATGAGTTAGCGTTCAGCAGCATGATTTCTTTGCACCCACATGTACATGAAAGCGCCGCTGTGATATATTGGTCATGATGACGCGAACATTTCCTTTCTTGGTATCGTTCTCAACAATTTCAGTGTAAGCCCACGATGCCACAGAGTGTCACGGGCGGCAGAAAAGTCAACAAATACAACCCCTGCCTTAGGTTTCTTGTCAAAAGCAAATTCAGTATCCTCTGTAAGTAATACAACTTGATCCTAGGAAGATCGATCTGGTCGGAAACCTGCTCGTTCCTTAGGTAAGAGCGTTTCAGCGATTGGTTGGTTGCGATCGTGAAGCAACCTTTCGTAAAGCTTTGATGGAACACAAAGCAGACTTACTGGTCTGTAACTGCTAGCAGCATTTGGTGTTTTCTTGGGTTTAAGCACAGAAACAACTTTCGCCAATTTCTATATTTTGGGTACTTTGTTTGTATGCAGACAAACATTGAAGAAAGACCATAGCCATTAAATGTAGCTCCCATGGATATGAAGAAAGAACTCGGGTTGTAGGTTGTCTGCGCCTGGGCTTTACCGGCTTTTAGTGATTTAATGGCAGAAATTATTTCATCATCTGAAAACTCATCGCAAAGATTTTGATCTAATAATGGGGAATTACATTCTTCTTTCGATTGTCGATTTACTGCTTTTGTAAATTGGCGATAAGGGTTTTTGTACTTCCCGTTGTTTAGAAGACACGAAGCAACTGCGTTTGGACTAATCGAATTTAGATTTGGGGTGACATTTTTTCGGCTAGTGTGTTTGTTAATAGTTGACCATGCTTTTCGACTGGACAATTTCATATTGATGCCCTCAACAGTGGTAGCCCATTGTTCTTTCCGTTTAGATGTTTTATGAGACGGTTAGCTGAAGACAACTTTTCCTCAAGAAACTGAGCTATTTCATGCTGAGAAGCAAGTTCATTGCATTTTGTATCCCATTTAGGAATCTAGTTCTTTCGAAAGCCTCTTGAAATTGTATCTTTAGCTATTTCCAATAGGTTTTTTTTTTGAATACTGTGTAACACAAATTTAAACAAGATTCTAAAGATGGAAGATCGTCACTCATGTTTCTAGTTGCGTTCACAAATCTATCCCAGTCGGCTTTGTTGAAGTTCCATCACGGTAATGACTCCGTCCTACCAGGTTTATTTTTTTGAGCCTTCCTTCTCATATGAGACAGGCGAAACCCCGCCGGATGTCAACCCAGTACTTTAAAGTCTCGGGTTGTGCTAACAGATGCTACACCGTGCCCAAGGGTGACCTGAAGGTAGTTGTGGCAAAGGGTAACCTTATTCGACCATGTGGAAACTCCACAATCGGGTGCAGTTTAATGTCAATACCCAGGACGTATTATTATTATTATTATAATTATTATTATTATTGTTGTTGTTGTTTTTGTTATTTTGTTTGAAAAGTGTTTGTCTCAAAGTAAAATCTTTAATGCTTTTGAATAAAAAATGTACTGTGATTAGGAATAATTGCCTCTCATCAAGGGAATCACATTGCTTTATCCTTTCTCTCATCATCATCATCTCTGCCCTCCGTCGTGTCAACGATGACCGATTTTGTTTGGTTTCATTACGAATATCAGCCCTCCACTTAATTCTGTCCCGAGTAGCGACTTACCACTGACTCGTATCACTCGCTCTCTTCTTCATGTTGTACTTGGCTGTGTCTCTAAATCTCAGACTAGGTCTTCCCTGACTTCTCTTTTCACTACTTAATTGAAGTTATAGCAGCTGCCTTGGGAGTCGTCCACTGTTATATTTCGCTTGTTCTAGCCACGCCAAGGTTATCGCAATAAGCATATCTTCCATTGTTTGGAGTCTTGCACGTTCAATGATTTTGACGTTGGTGATCTTGTCATGAAAGAAGATATTCATGCTATCAGTAGTTGTCTCATTTTGTATGCGTAAAGTTGCTTCACTTGGGTGCGATATATGGTCCAGATCCTGTATTTTTATACCATTTCAATTTTTTCATCGATGACTCTAATATCTCCAGGTATTGCAACATCAAGTATCGTCACGTCTTTTTTCTTGTTGTGAACACTCAATGCCTGACCATCAAGCTTCTATTTCCTTGTCACGGTGAATAACATAATCCTACAAGCTCTTTACATTTGTCGCGAGTTCTCCAGAGAGAGGCTTAGAATACAGACCACAACACACTGTTGTTAATGCAATCGAATCTCATCAAAACTAAACTAACTCATACAAGAAGGTGATATATATGTTAATCATGTAATTGTGTTTATTTCGCACTTGGCGCGACAATTTCCTAATTTCACACGCGAGAATATGACAACAGGACGAGATTAACACGACGAGACAATGGGACAACATGGCGAGACAACATGACAAGACACCGAGTGCGCACATTTATCTGTTAACTAAATATAAATCCTAACAAATCGGTAAATTAAAATATCAATCATTACACATTTTTGCTTTCGATTACTCCCTTCGGTAAGTGTTGGTACTATTTTGGCTATGAATCATTGTTAAATTTCTTCCAAAGTTTCCAGTGTTTATATTTGCCGACATTGTGATGGGGCTTTTTGTTCTGATTGGATGTTCCGACAACATCCAATTTGTACTGGTATAACTTTTACCTTGAACCTTTGCCTTCTCCCTCGTACTTCGAAACAAAGTTTTTGATATTTCGCAATCCTTTTGTTTCTCTTTGCCAGTTTGTTTCGTTCTCCAGGGCATGCCGTATCAACAATGTATATCTCTTTTTCATCTCGTCCTCCTGCTGTACAGTGCGTCCTCATTTGATGTTCCCAAGCCCACAAGGTCTTTTCACAACTGTTGTCAAACAAGTGTTTTTCCCCATTTTTCGTTGTACCAGACCGTCGTTTCTTTAAATAAAACTTTTCTTTCCCCATTCGACTGCCAACATCTTTAGTGTATTATCATGTCTTTTCATACAATTTAACGGTGCTAGATTTTTGCATCCTGATAATAAGTGCTGTACTGTGAGGGCTATTATTCATACGAGATCAACGATCTGTGAATAATGTCTGTACATCTCTCTTACTATTGTGTAAGCGCGTCAAGCGCCTGTCTGTAGATAATGTATTATCTGTACTGTACGTGGATGGAGGAGTCTAATAAAAGTACTGGAGGTGAAGACACCAGTCACTTGTTGCTCCTCATAACTGACGCAGTCGACAGGATCATAACTGACGTTGCCGTCCTGCGTAGATTGATTTCATTTTTTAATTATGGCGTTTCCAGTTTTGAGTAAGGAGATAGTAAAATTTATTCTAAATTAGAAGAGGAAGAAAAACAGAATGTTGAGTTAATTTCAAATTACCATCTTTCTTCATTATCAAGTGCTTTACACGAAGACATTTTACTCGGCTGAACGGATAAATTCACTTCTGGAAGAACAACGTACAAAACTGCATTGAAAGCGGTACGTGAACAATGGATAAGGATAACTCGACCTTCAGATATTACAGCAGAAATGCAGTCAATAAAAATAAACTGCTCTGACGACGTGTTACCAGCGTTACAGCGATTCAACCGACTGAAACATTATATGAATGTGAGTGATGATTTTCTTTGTCATTTGTTTACAATTTCGATTACTGACAGCGTAACTAAACAAAGTGTTGATACATTTATCTACGGAAAAGCCATCACCCCAAAAGAAATTAGTGATTTTCTGTCTTCGATAACTTTTCACAATCAAGAAGTGGTTGGTTCTACCAGTACATTTGTGAAAAAAGCTTGGGGCTTTCATTGTAATTGAACAGGGCATATTTCAAAAAATTGTCAGCGTATAAAAAGATCAGAAGCCAACGAGTCAAAAAACGAATAAAGGCTGTGGTCTGTGGCCGCGCCACTAGGTTATGTGCTAGTACATCATCTCGTTGTATTAATATTTTAGTGAACAATAAACATAATGTAAAAGCGTTGATTGACAGTAGTTCACCGGTTTCGTTCATATCACCGAGTTATGCATTTATTCGAAGTATAGTTCAGCAACGCAAATATAACCAATCTTTTATGTCGGTGTCCGGTAACCCGTTAAAGGTGACTAAATATATTGAATGCCCCGTGACCTATAAGGGAGTCTATTGTTGTTCGACTGTTGGTCTCCATTACTTTATATAGTATTATGCTTGGTTGTGACGTACTAAAATGTTCGAGTTTCGACTTCACTTGATATTGGACGTACTGTTACAGTCAAACATTCTATAATCACTAATGGAAAACCTGAAATAATGAGAGCTTATCGTCAACTACAAAGACACAAAACTTCAACGAAGGAAATGATTCAGAGCATGTTGGACAACCGAATTATTCGCTCTAACCATTCGCCTTACAGTTCTCCATTTTTTTTTATTAAAAAGAAAAATGGAACTTGTAGATTTGTGGTAGACTAACGCCGATTAAATCAACAGACTGTTAAGGATTGTTTCCCGCTACCATTATTTTAATAGACATATCTGGCAGCCGGTATTTTACAACTTCGTCTGGATTCTGGCAGGTAGAGTTAGAAGAAGAGGCGAAGATAAAAACAGCTTTCCAAGCTAATGGACAATTGTACGAATTCATCTTTATGGCCTGTGACCTCTGTAATGCTCCTGCGACCTTTCAACGTCTAATGCAAACTATTATGGGCGATATAAATATTTTACCTTACCTAAACAATGTTGTAATAGCCTCGGAAAACTTCATTGATCATCTAAAAATTATTGGCAGTGTTTTAAGTAAATTCCGAGAACACAATTTAAACCTGAACAGATCAAAGTGTAATTTTGCTTAACAGGCTATTATTTATATGGGCCACCACGTATAGTCTGAAGGTATTCGCCCGGATCCATCCAAGGTATAAAAAATGACATCGATAGTGACACCTATTTACACGCTTCTTTGTCTCTTTTCATACTCCTAATCAAACGCTGTGTATTTTATCTGTTGATCCCTTGGGCTGCAATACCTGAAAAAATTCGTAATGTCATAGATAATTTTTTAAAATGCTTATTGAAATAAATGTAATAACAGAGGGAAAAACGCCATTTTCCTAATTTATTTGTAAAAGTTAAAATGTCGCGTTTTTCGGCCATAAATCCGTCTGGATTTCGAATTTGACGTCATATTATGGAATAATTTGTTTACAATTTACACGCTTCTTTGTCTCTTTTCATACTCCTAATCAAACGCTGAGTATTTTATCTGTTGATCCCTTGGGCTGCATTATTTCAAAACCTTCATAATGCTATAGATAATTATTTAAAGTACCAATTGAAATAAATGTAATAATAGAGGGAAAAAGGCCATTTTCCTAATTTCTTTGTAAAAGTTTAAACGTCGCATTCTTCGGCGATAAATCCGTCTGGATTTCAAACGTGACGTCATATTATGGAATAATTTGATTACAATGTCCACGATTCTTCTTCGCTTTTCATACTCCTAATCAAACGCTGAGTATTTTATCTGTTGATCCCTTGGGCTGCATTACCTGAAAAACTTCGTAATGCTATAGATAATTTTTTAAAATGTCTATTGAATTAAATGTAATAATAGAGGGAAAAACGCCATTTTCCTAATTTCTTTGTAAAAGTTAAAATGTCGCTCTTTTCGGCGATAAAGCCGTCTGGATTTCGAATTTGACGTCATATTATGGAATAATTTGTTTACAATTTACACGCTTCTTTGTCTCTTTTCATACTCCTAATCAAACGCTAAGTACTTTATCTGTTGATCCCTTGAGCTACATTACCTCAAAAACTTCGTAATGTCATAGATAATTTTTTAAAATGCTTATTGAAATAAATGTAATAATAGAGGGAAAAACGCCATTTTCCTAATTTCTTTGTAAAAGTAAAAATGTCGCGTTTTTCGGCCATAAATCCGTCTGGATTTCGAATTTGACGTCATATTATGGAATAATTTGTTTACAATTTACACGCTCCTTTGTCTCTTTTCATACTCCTAATCAAACGCTGAGTATTTTATCTGTTGATCCCTTGGGCTGCATAACTGAAAAACTTCGTAATGTCATAGATAATTTTTTAAAATGCGTATTGAAATAAATGTAATAACAGAGGGAAAAACGCCATTTTCCTAATTTATTTGTAAAAGTTAAAATGTCGCGTTTTTCGGCGATAAATCCGTCTGGATTTCGAAATGGACGTAATATTATGGAATAATTTGTTTACAATTTTCCCGCTTCTTTGTCTCTTTTCATACTCCTAATCAAACGCTGAGTATTTTTTCTATTGATCACTTGGGCTGCATTACCTGAAAAACTTCATAATGCTATAGATAATTATTTAAAGTACCAATTGAAATAAATGTAATAATAGAGGGGAAAAGGCCATTTCACTAATTTCTTTATAAAAGTTGAAACGTCGCTCTTTTCAGCGATAAATCCGTCTGGATTTCGAATTTGACGTCATATTATGGAATAATTTGTTTACAATTTACACGCTCCTTTGTCTCTTTTCATACTCCTAATCAAACGCTAAGTACTTTATCTGTTGATCCCTTGAGCTACATTACCTCAAAAACTTCGTAATGTCATAGATAATTTTTTAAAATGCTTATTGAAATAAATGTAATAATAGAGGGAAAAACGCCATTTTCCTAATTTCTTTGTAAAAGTAAAAATGTCGCGTTTTTCGGCCATAAATCCGTCTGGATTTCGAATTTGACGTCATATTATGGAATAATTTGTTTACAATTTACACGCTCCTTTGTCTCTTTTCATACTCCTAATCAAACGCTGAGTATTTTATCTGTTGATCCCTTGGGCTGCATAACTGAAAAACTTCGTAATGTCATAGATAATTTTTTAAAATGCGTATTGAAATAAATGTAATAACAGAGGGAAAAACGCCATTTTCCTAATTTATTTGTAAAAGTTAAAATGTCGCGTTTTTCGGCGATAAATCCGTCTGGATTTCGAAATGGACGTAATATTATGGAATAATTTGTTTACAATTTTCCCGCTTCTTTGTCTCTTTTCATACTCCTAATCAAACGCTGAGTATTTTTTCTATTGATCACTTGGGCTGCATTACCTGAAAAACTTCATAATGCTATAGATAATTATTTAAAGTACCAATTGAAATAAATGTAATAATAGAGGGGAAAAGGCCATTTTCCTAATTTCTTTCTAAAAGTTAAAAGGTCGCGTTCTTCGGCGATAAATCCGTCTGGATTTCAAACGTGACGTCATATTATGGAATAATTTGATTACAATTTACACGCTACTTCGTCGCTTTTCATACTCCTAATCAAACGCTGAGTATTTTATCTGTTGATCCCTTGGGATGCATTACCTGAAAATCTTCGTAATGCTATAGATAATTTTTTCAAATGCCTAGTTAAATAAATGTAATAATAGAGGGGAAAACGCTATTTTTTCTAATTTCTTTGTAAAAGTTAAAATGTCGCGTTTTTCGGCGATAAATCCGTCTGGATTTCGAATTTGACGTCATATTATGGAATAATTAGTTTACAATTTACACGCTTCTTTGTCTCTTTTCATACTCCTAATCAAACGCGGATTACTTTTTCTATTGATCCCTTAGGCTGCATTACCTCAAAAACTTCGTAATGTCATAGATAATTTTTTAAAATGCTTATTGAAATAAATGTAATAATAGAGGGAAAAACGCCATTTTCCTAATTTCTTTGTAAAAGTAAAAATGTCGCGTTTTTCGGCCATAAATCCGTCTGGATTTCGAATTTGACGTCATATTATGGAATAATTTGTTTACAATTTACACGCTCCTTTGTCTCTTTTCATACTCCTAATCAAACGCTGAGTATTTTATCTGTTGATCCCTTGGGCTGCATAACTGAAAAACTTCGTAATGTCATAGATAATTTTTTAAAATGCGTATTGAAATAAATGTAATAACAGAGGGAAAAACGCCATTTTCCTAATTTATTTGTAAAAGTTAAAATGTCGCGTTTTTCGGCGATAAATCCGTCTGGATTTCGAAATGGACGTAATATTATGGAATAATTTGTTTACAATTTTCCCGCTTCTTTGTCTCTTTTCATACTCCTAATCAAACGCTGAGTATTTTTTCTATTGATCACTTGGGCTGCATTACCTGAAAAACTTCATAATGCTATAGATAATTATTTAAAGTACCAATTGAAATAAATGTAATAATAGAGGGGAAAAGGCCATTTTCCTAATTTCTTTCTAAAAGTTAAAAGGTCGCGTTCTTCGGCGATAAATCCGTCTGGATTTCAAACGTGACGTCATATTATGGAATAATTTGATTACAATTTACACGCTACTTCGTCGCTTTTCATACTCCTAATCAAACGCTGAGTATTTTATCTGTTGATCCCTTGGGATGCATTACCTGAAAATCTTCGTAATGCTATAGATAATTTTTTCAAATGCCTAGTTAAATAAATGTAATAATAGAGGGGAAAACGCTATTTTTTCTAATTTCTTTGTAAAAGTTAAAATGTCGCGTTTTTCGGCGATAAATCCGTCTGGAATTCGAATTTGACGTCATATTATGGAATAATTAGTTTACAATTTACACGCTTCTTTGTCTCTTTTCATACTCCTAATCAAACGCGGATTACTTTTTCTATTGATCCCTTAGGCTGCATTACCTCAAAAACTTCGTAATGTCATAGATAATTTTTTAAAATGCTTATTGAAATAAATGTAATAATAGAGGGAAAAACGCCATTTTCCTAATTTCTTTGTAAAAGTAAAAATGTCGCGTTTTTCGGCCATAAATCCGTCTGGATTTCGAATTTGACGTCATATTATGGAATAATTTGTTTACAATTTACACGCTCCTTTGTCTCTTTTCATACTCCTAATCAAACGCTGAGTATTTTATCTGTTGATCCCTTGGGCTGCATAACTGAAAAACTTCGTAATGTCATAGATAATTTTTTAAAATGCGTATTGAAATAAATGTAATAACAGAGGGAAAAACGCCATTTTCCTAATTTATTTGTAAAAGTTAAAATGTCGCGTTTTTCGGCGATAAATCCGTCTGGATTTCGAAATGGACGTAATATTATGGAATAATTTGTTTACAATTTTCCCGCTTCTTTGTCTCTTTTCATACTCCTAATCAAACGCTGAGTATTTTTTCTATTGATCACTTGGGCTGCATTACCTGAAAAACTTCATAATGCTATAGATAATTATTTAAAGTACCAATTGAAATAAATGTAATAATAGAGGGGAAAAGGCCATTTTCCTAATTTCTTTCTAAAAGTTAAAAGGTCGCGTTCTTCGGCGATAAATCCGTCTGGATTTCAAACGTGACGTCATATTATGGAATAATTTGATTACAATTTACACGCTACTTCGTCGCTTTTCATACTCCTAATCAAACGCTGAGTATTTTATCTGTTGATCCCTTGGGATGCATTACCTGAAAATCTTCGTAATGCTATAGATAATTTTTTCAAATGCCTAGTTAAATAAATGTAATAATAGAGGGGAAAACGCTATTTTTTCTAATTTCTTTGTAAAAGTTAAAATGTCGCGTTTTTCGGCGATAAATCCGTCTGGAATTCGAATTTGACGTCATATTATGGAATAATTAGTTTACAATTTACACGCTTCTTTGTCTATTTTCATACTCCTAGTCAAACGTTGAGTATTTTATCTGTTGATCACTTGGGCTGCATTACCTCAAAAACTTTGTAATGCTATAGATGATTTTTTAAAATGCCTATTGAAATAAATGTAACAATAGAGGAAAAAACGCCATTTTATTAGTTTCGCTATAAAAGTCAAAATGTCGCGTTTTTCGGCGATAAATCCGTCTGAATTTCGAATTTGACGTCATATAATGGAATAATTTTTTTACAATTGACACGCTTCTTTGTCTATTTTATACCCCTAATCAAAGGCTGAGTATTTTTTCTATTGATTACTTGGGCTTAATTACCTGAAAAACTTCGTAATGCTATAGATAATTTTTTAAAATGTCTATTGAAATAAATGTAATAATAGAGGGAAAAACGCCAATTTCCTAATTTCTTTGTCAAAGTTAAAATGTCGCTCTTTTCGGCGATAAATCCGTCTGGATTTCGAATTTGACATCATATTATGGAATAATCTGTTTACAATTTGCACCCTTCTTTGTCTATTTTCATACTCCTAATCATAAGCCGAGTATTTTATCTGTTGATTACTTGGACTGCAGTAATGCATTATGATAATTTTCAAAAATAACTATTAAAATAAAAGTAAGACTAAAGGGAAATAACGCCATTTTATTAATTTCTCTGTAACATTTAAAATGCTGCTTTTTGCGGCGATAAATCCGGCAGAATTTCGAATTTGACGTCAAATAATGGAATAATTTGTTAACAATTTACACGCTTCTTTGTCTATTTTCATACTCCTAATCAAACGCTGAGTATTTTATCTGTTGATCACTTGGGCTGCATTACCTGAAAAACTTCCTAATGCTATAGAAAATTTTTTTAAATGCCTGTTGAAATAAATGTAACAATAGAGGAAAAAACGCCATTTTATTAGTTTCGCTGTAAAAGTCAAAATGTCGCGTTTTTCGGCGATAAATCCGTCTGAATTTCGAATTTGACGTCATATAATGGAATAATTTGTTTACAATTTACACGCTTCTTTGTCTATTTTCATACTCCTAATCAAACGCTGAGTATTTTATCTGTTGATCACTTGGGCTGCATTACCTGAAAAACTTCCTAATGCTAAAGAAAATTTTTTTAAATGCCTGTTGAAATAAATGTAACAATAGAGGAAAAAACGCCATTTTATTAGTTTCGCTGTAAAAGTCAAAATGTCGCGTTTTTCGGCGATAAATCCGTCTGAATTTCGAATTTGACGTCATATTATGGAATAATTTGTTTACAAGTTACACGCTCTTTTGTCTCCTTTCATACTCCTAATCAAACGCTGAGTATTTTATCTGTTGATCACTTGGACTGCATTACCTCAAAAACTTCCTAATGCTATCGAAAGTTTTTTTAAATGCCTATTGAAATAAATGTAACAATAGAGGGAAAAACGCCATTTTCCTAAAATTCTTTGTAAAAGTTAAAAGGTCGCTCTTTTCGGCGATCAATCCGTCTTTCGAATTTGACGTCATATTATGGAATAATTTGTTTACAATTTACACGCTTCTTTGTCTATTTTCATACTCCTAATCATACGCCGAGTATTTTATCTGTTGATCACTTGGACTGCAGTAATGCATTATGATAATTTTTAAAAATAACTATTAAAATAAATGTAAGACTAAAGGGAAATAACGCCATTTTATTAATTTCTCTGTAACATTTAAAATGCTGTTTTTCCGGCGATAAATTCGGCTGAATTTCGAATTTGACGTCAAATAATGGAATAATTTTTTTACAATTTACACGCTTCTTTGTCTATTTTCATACCC
>RDPX01000437.1:515542-543768 GCA_003991215.1 Morbakka virulenta | reverse complement strand
AGACCAATCAGAATGAAAATCTTCCGGTACTATGTACTTGAAAGACACTACTTGTCATTTATTTTGGTGATACTTTGCAAATTACTTGTAAATAGTCCTCTCGAGAGCTATTGTTCTATTCAAAATGTTTAAAAGTATTGTTTGAAAAGAGCTTACTACTCCCCATAAATAAGCGTAATAATTTCATTCTACAACAAGTTGTTACTTGGATGTCAAGATGGGATTGAAAGTATTTGTCTTGGTTTTTGCTGTTGTCATTATCACCTTCCCCAAGCTTGGATATGGTGAGTACTTTTTACAAGTTACCACTACTCAGTGGAACATGATCTTTAATACCAGTTTCCTTACAATGTAGTTAACGCAAACTGCACATTAATATGGTTTTAAATATACCTAATTAGTTCTAAGACAACAAGATACAAATCTAATTTTTTAAGCAGCCTGTACTTAATCTACAGCCGAGCACTTCGTTTTGCAAACGTGCAGCATTATTGCAAGAAAGAAATGTTGCATCCATTATTCCTTTAATCTATTCTTTACCAAACCTCAAACCTCTTAAAGGAAACTTCTACTAAAGAAATGCCTAAAATGTTTTGTGTTGTAATTGCAACTGCAGCCCTGCGATAGCCCACATCGAGCATTTAAATCGCAAAATCTAAGAACTTTATAAAATATATTTTAAATATTTGAAATTTTTAATGCAGTATCGCAAATAATATTATGGTTTTCTCGTTTTGTAGGGATTCAAAAGCCAGCAGATTATCCATCTGTTCCCCTAAAAGTGCTAAACTCTACGATTTGTTTCAGCAGGAAAAAGGTTCTGGTAAAGCTTATTTTTAATGCAATTATTAGACTAGCTGAACCATGCGGATCAGAAAAATGGAACCAGTCTACAAAAAGCTCAAAGTGGACGAAACTTTTCAAGTTCTTCAACAACATGTCGACTATTCAGTGTACATACGGACGGACAAGATCCACTTCTACTCCACCAACATCTTCTCCTTCTCCTTCTCCTTCTTCTTCTTTTTCTTCTTCTTTTTCTTCTTCTTCTACGCAACCTACAAAACCCACACCTACTGCACAAACACCTTATAAAATGGCACCGGACGATGTATGGAAACGATTTCTTAATGAGTTAAGCAACGATTAAAGGTGCATGCGTTCTCTATTTTCCATTAATCGATGTCATCCTGGAGACTTGACAATAAATATATTGGCAATTCATTTCACATTGTCTGGATTAAACCATGTTCTTTTGTAATGTGAAATAGGTAGCTCACCTGGTAGCGTTGAATTTAAATGCGAATATGTACTTTTTACTGACCGTTTTGCTAATTACAGACTTGTATGCATCAATCCCTTGTGGAATTAAGGATATCATAAATATATATATTTATATATATATATATATATATATATACAGTTTTATTCATTTTTATTCACTTTTTTCCATTATCCCCAGTGAATTTTTAACGACAAGTGTAAGCGAAACCATTGCGTCGTTTAAAGGCTTCATTTTGGATGACGTACGATGCAGGGTATGTTGAGCTGCAAAGGATCTTATTCTGGGTACTGTTGAAAGTGTAGTAAAGGACGCTCTTGCAAAGCGAGGAAGCTAGTTCAGTTTTGTTTAAAAAAACTCGTCTTCCTTACAAGATGGGATTTTCCTAAATACAAACCTCTATATCGTAGAAGTAAATAGTGGTTTGGAAGAGAGAATTGCCATTGGACTTTTAAAGAATTTTTCAAAGAATTTCCCATAAAAGAATGATCAATAACATATCTCGTTATCAGGGAATCTTGTATCTGAATTCCCAGAATTCAGCACAACAACCTATCTTGTCTTGCTCTTTAGACACTTAAATTAAACATTCCAATCTTCAAGTGTCTAAAGAGCAAGACAAGATAGTTTTGGGTCTGTGGTGTACAACATTGGTCACCAAACAAAGAAGCAAGATAGTTTCGGGTCTGTGGGGTATAACATAGGTCACCAAACAAAGAAGCAGTAAGCAAGAACGTATTGCTTTATACACCAGCAACGATTCGTATAGTTTCCATTTTATACCCTTTTCTAATTTCTCTTAAGGTGATATGCAAACGTTATCAGAATATGATGCAGTAAAGAAACTTAAGAAATAGTGCAAGGTAAAATAGGAAAACACGGGATGTCCGATGTATAATATTATTTATCTATATATGTATGTATATGTATATATATATACAAATAATATAAAGCCGGATAAGTCGGAATAAAGAAAAGATAACGGCGATGATGATTATAGCGGAGATTAACGAACACTCGTATAACTCGCGTGATGTATATTTAATTTTAATTGCCACTTGATTTTACTTATTGGCTTGTACGTTTTATATAATATTGCGCATTAAAAAAGACTTGGGAGAAAACCGAGTAACATAAATTGTGCTAGAATGTGTTTTACTACAGACTTAAGATTATATACATCTTGAGTTTAGTAAAACATCATCAGTTCTACAAGCCTGAAGAGGTCTACTTAAGACTTTAAATGTTGGGCGAGAGACAACTGTAAGCAGAACGTCACCTGGAATCTCTTCTGAATAAAATGACAATGTACAATATTCGTTATTAGACTATCTACCTGATCTTTGAAGAAAGAGCTTTAATTTATTTTTAATTTTTAATTAATTTATTTAAATATTGTTTATTCAAAAAAATAAAACAATTTTTAAATACAATTAATTCCTGAGAAAAAAATTTCAGAAATGGCAACAAGTAAAACTAGACAAATTTTGGCTGCAGAGCTTATTTGATGAAAAAGAACAAGACCTTAAAATTATAATACCATTGTAAGGTGCTGTTATTCTCAAAGCAAAAGTTTGTTTTAATGGCCTATTCAATTTTAGCGTATTACACTATTAAGAAAAAGGAAATTTGCCATGGCGAAAGTAACAAGAAAGTGACAAAATGCACCAGTAATGCAACAATGTCGGTTTAAAGCAAAACTTTGAATCGTCTATGCAACTGGAGACAAGATTTTAGTAAATAATGTCAATCGTTTTCTGCATATCACAGTTGCTTGCCACCAACATCGGTAGAGTTGGCACGCGCAGCATCAACCTAGACGCTAAACTTGGTGGATGACGCTAAATTATGACTGAAGCCACATTGAAATTTTTTAAGAATTGTTTTGATAAATTTAAAAATGTTACGAGTACAGTTTGTTAAACAAGATGCTGCAAACAGAGACTAGAAAGCCAGGAAATACTGTTTACCGTCCCTATTTTCGTAAATATTGTTTAATGAATATTAACTAGGAAACAGTTAAAACTGCTTTGTTCTTTGTCCTTCTTGAGAAAAGGCTGGGACAGTAAGGAACACAGGGATTAATCGGGTTATATTGAAGGATAGTCGTCGCAAGAATATATCTCGGAAACGAACCAATTTTAGCACTTAGACTTAGTGACAGCCGGTAAAGATATTCGCACTTTTGGGCAAGATAAAAAAAAAAAGCTGGAAGCACTAACGGTGAAATCGTGTTGCTGCTAAACTGCAAAGCTGCAAAAGTTAAGTTTAATTTATGCTGTTAGATGCAAAAAGAGCTCTCGTAGGAATTGGTCTTCTTGTTTTCGAGCTATAGTTAACTTTGAATGTGTGCTTTGGCAATCCGCAGATTAGTAAATCAACCAAAATTAGGTGCAAAAACCCGTCTAAAACTAGAAGTCTACACAATATTGTGACGTTTCCCACCTTTTCCGGACCTGGAAGCCGAAATAAAAATTACAATTTTGTGTTTGATATTCTATTTGTAGAATATCATTTTTATTTTTCTATCTGTCTGAATCCGATTAGCACAACTCCAAATGTTCACAATCCTCTTATAAACTAGTCTGTGGCTACTTCTAACCGTGATTAACATGTTTTTTAAAGTATAGTTTCGGGAACATTGATACGACACAGGTTGCTGCAATTCCAACTTGTAACTTTCCACCTTCGTAACAAGGACATACATTTTAACTTTAAGGTTATGTTACTGGTTAAGCTTAGACATTTAATGTAGACGTAAATAAAAAAAATTCACAAATATAACGAATATCTGATATCGATCTATGAAAAGCATAGAACATCCAAATAAAACTTCAGTAATTGTCCTTTAGTTCGTCAATGAATCGTTCCCATACATCTAATGTTATGGCTGTTGGTTTAGAGTTTTGGGGTTGTGTAGAAAAAGATGACTTGATCATTCTAGTAGTAGGAGTTGGTGTTACCCGCACTGCTGAAGGCGTTGCTGAAGCAGGAGGGTACATTCGCAGTTCAAATGTACAGTGAATGACGGATGTATTGTTAAAAAAATGGACTTGCTTCTGAGACTCGTTGTTTTTTGTAGACTTCCTCCACTTTTTTCCTTCACTTGGCTCAGCGAGTCTAATAAAAGTATCAACTATTGCATTTGATAGTTTGTCTTTTCTTCTGTAACAAATCTTAGACTTCCCCATTTCATATATGTTCTGAATGCTGGGATTACGACGCCTGAGGCCTATAAAACGAGAGAAACAAATAAATTATTAGTTTTTATTAATAGACTAGATTTCATATTTAACATTCTTCACTGCTTGTTCACTATTTTGTTAAAGAGGCATCGACAAATTACACAAACTTACATGCATTTTTTAAATACATGTTCCAAATGATTTTTTAAAAGGATAGATTAAACTGTTGGTGGAACGAGTCTTTCTACCATATGCTCTACCGTAAAAAGACAAATAAAAAATATCTGCAATGTTTTCACATTGGCAACGTATAATACAAATTTAAGGAATTTCTTCAAAACTTTTCCAGTTTTTCCAAAAACCAGTTAACATGAGCTTATTGGGCTGCAAGGAAGATTTTAGTGTTGGGGAGTAATGCAGCATATAAAAATTAATTACTTAAATAAATAGATGTATATAACAAAGTGACACTGCTAAATTCACAGAATAAAACAATAGGCTGCTTCTAATAGAAATCTGATGTAAGTGAAATTTCACTTCCGCTAAAGGGATGTCAGCCTTACAAGCAATTGGCGTTGACAGCTCTACAGCAAATACATTAAGAAGCGTACAGTAGTAGGCCCTTCTACTTCGAAGAAGCTGGCCATTGATTTTTTTGCAAATTTGAGACGAAAGGGGGCGTTTTAATGAAGGAAGTAGTAAAGATTTATGTCAAATTTTTGTAGATCGGATAACTTGTTACCCACAACTCTGCAAGTATTTGACATTTTAGGACTCTCCGTTGGAAAGAGGAATTACAGTAGCTAAGCTCAACCTTCTGCCCGTCATATTGAAGTTCAAATTTGGCCGGAAACGGATGACCTCAGTGAAATCGACCTAAACAAAACAATACATCCCGTATGATCAGCGTGATTTTCATATTTAAATAAAGATATTTTCTACTTGCCAGCCAAAATACCTCCTCAAAAAATTGCCATGGGTGGGAAATTACTTTAAAATTAATAGGCGGGGGGGGGTTGGAATAAGAATGTCCTGGGTGTAAAATTTTAGAAAAAAATCGAAGCCTTTTTCTCAGTGTTAAGCAAATATACAACAGCTTCAGTGTCCACTACATGTCATTCGTGTTGAGTTGATCAAGTCCGAGAAAAAAGGTATCGGACGAGAAGCTAAAGGAGCTGTAGTTTCAATTTGGCTTCTTTAAAAGCTCTTTCTCCGCATGCCCAGGCTGGACCGAAACTACACCGAAGTTTTCCATTAATTCAATCACCCAGTTGCAATCACCAGCCTGTCTTTCAGGAGACTGGTGATTGCCACATTGTTCTCAACAAACCAGTCTCTATGTTTAGTCTTTCTGAGGCCAAGAACATTAGTACCTCTGGTGTACACTTATGATCTGATCTGGTCCCAGGCTAGCAGTAGACAAGAATGTTTAGAGTCGACTACTGTTTGAGAATTGGTCTTTCAGGGGCTTTGCATATGCCTGTATGCAAGGCTTGTTGTCTGTGAGTATGTACGTCTTGTGACGAGATTGGACGATGTAGGTGCTTAAGTGTTGTAAGGAAGTTACAATGCTGATTGCCTCAATTTTTCATGGGATCAAGGCCGTTCGCCACTGTCTTAGTTTTGCACTAAAATAAACAGTTATGTAGAGAGTGCATATAATGTAGAAACGATGCTAGGTGACTTAACACTACCATCAGTGACCAGGCATAATTGGACATATAGTTTCAGGGTAGAGATGGATTTGTGGCTGTGCAAATGGTGCTGTGCAGTGCCTATGAGAATACCTCTTCTGTCGACTCTGTCCATGTTTTTTATTATGTTATGGTTTCCCAGCTGCCAGCGACCCTAATGGCAAGAGGAAGTTGGAGAAGGTAGGGATAACTCTAGCAAGGAATTTTTAAGCACCAATAAAGGATCAAAGGGCCTTGATGGTGGTATTTATGGCTGATAGAGCAAGGGTTGTAGCTTGAAAGGCAGCGACGACATGTTTCTAGTAATGTAGGAGCTGATGTACAACATAAAACCAGCAGAAGTTTTTTGTTTGTTACAGATTGCCTTTGTTCTTCTTGAGGCGTGTGAGTTTGTTTATTGTCACTGTCACCACGTTAATACGAAGGAGGACAAAGAAACAATACTAGTAAATAAACGTAAACGATAAAGTTCGCCTCTTTACGCTAATAAGGATGAATAACCGAACATGTTACAATTAGTTTATGAAAATAGGGCTTGAAACTGTCTCTATCAAAACACAATCATCATGGCGACCGGCCAAGTCGACATAATGTTGGAATTTTATCAGCTTAATTTATTGCCTTTTGTACTCTCCAATAGATTGGAATGCAAAAATAGGATCAGATCGAACAGGATTCACAGATGTAATAGGTCCACATGGCTCAGCAAACAGCACAAATGATAATGGAGAGAGAATGATGGACTTTTGCAATGAGAATGACCTACGCATTGGCAATAGCTTTTTCAAACACAGATATATTCACAAATGGACATGGAGATCACCAGATGAAAACACTTGTAATGAAATAGATTACATCTGCATAAGCAAGAGGTGGGGGTCATCTTTGTTGGACGTACGAGCTTTTAGAGGTGCAGATGTGTTCTCTGATCACCAACTACTTGGAGGGAAGATTAGAATGAAGCTGAAGAAAATGCAGAAACGGTCAAGCAGAAAAGCATATGATGTGGAGAAATTACTCAATCCGGAGGTTTCAGAGAGGTTTCAACAGCATTTGTCCAACCGTTTTGCAGTCCTTCAAAGGGACACAGACATCACAGAAAAGTGGATATCTTTCAGAGATGCCATCAATGAATCTGCCAGTAGTGTTGTTGGACAGAAAAGAGGAAGGAAAAAGGAACAATGGATTGCAGAAGATACATGGAAGCTTATTGATGAACGGAGAGCATTAAAGAATTCAAGAGATACAGCTAGAACCAGAGAGCAAGCAAGAGGTGCACAAGAACAATACAAGCGTAAGGACAGAGCCGTGAAAAGAAGTTGTAGGAGAGACAAACACGACTGGTTTGAGAAGAAAACTAGAGAAGCACAGGCTGCTGCAGATCAAAACAATACAAGAGAACTGTTCAAAATAGCAAAACAGCTTTCCGGAAAAAGTAGTTCCATTAATGTTCCAGTAAAAAATAAGGATGGCCGCATTCTAGCAACCGAGGAAGAGCAAAACAAAAGGTGGATGGACCATTTCAAAGAGATTCTCAATCAGCCCCCTCCAGACATAGTGTACGAATGGAACAACATTGATACAGCACACGAGTTGAATGTAGAAATGGGACCAATACAAAGAGAAGAAGTGAGAAAAGCTATAGACAAAATGAAAAATAACAAAGCTCCAGGGATTGACGGCATAAACAGCGAATTCTTGAAGGCCGGAGGACCTACAGTGGTAGAGGAGTTGACAACTCTATTTAACAAGATTTGGCAGGAAAGCACAGTACCAGAAGAATGGAGAAAAGGAGTGATAGTAAAGCTACCGAAGAAAGGAGATCTCTCAGACTGCAACAATTGGAGAGGCATAACCTTACTTTGTACCACCGGGAAAGTGTTTAACAGAATTATTTTGAGAAGAATACTGACAGCAGCAGATTGTAAACTACGGGAGGAACAAGCAGGTTTCAGGGAAGGGAGATCATGTTGTGAACAGATTTTTGTTTTGAGGAATATCATAGAGCAAAGTTTAGAATATCAGTCACCAGTCGTATTGAACTTTATAGATTTCCGGAAAGCTTTTGATAGTATTCACAGAGAATCCTTGTGGAAAATCTTGAAAGTATACGGGATACCGGAAAAGATTATAACCCTCTTGAAGTCTTTTTACAATCATCCAACGTGTGGAGTGAGAACTAACTCAGGAATGACTGATGAATTTGAATTGTTCTCTGGAGTTCGACAAGGCTGTATATTGTCTCCTTTTCTATTTATAGTATGTTTAGATTTTGTTATGAGAAGAACGATGACGAATGAAAATTTTGGAATACCATGGAAGGATGATAGAAAGCTCACAGATCTTGATTTCGCAGATGATATAGCCTTATTAGCCCAAAATGTCACAAAGTGTCAACAGGTAACAGACAGACTCCAACTTGAAAGCTCGAAGGTGGGTTTGCGCATCAACGAAGGAAAAAGTAAGATAATGAAGGTTAACAACTACCAAATACAGCAAGTGAGTGTCAATGGAAATCCACTCGAAGAAGTAGAGAAGTTCCCATATCTTGGAAGCTATTTGACAGAATTAGGCGAGGTGGAAACAGATTTGAATGCCAGATTAGGAAAAGCAGGGGCGACCTTTAGAACAATGAATCATATATGGAAATCAAGACAAATCAATGTAAAAACAAAGATTAAACTATACATGGCTATAGTTGTTTCAACAGCATTGTATGCTAGTGAAACATGGAAGACCACCAAGAGAATAGAAAGAAAACTGGATGCTTTCCACACACGAAACTTGAGAAGAATTCTTGGAATTACATGGAGGGACAGGGTCACCAATGAAGAAATTTATAGACGAACAGAGCAAGGGCAATTACACAAGAAAGTAGAAGAGAGACGATGGAGACTTGCAGGACATGTGCTCAGATTACCACCCAGCAGATACGCGAAGCAAGTAATGAAATGAAAACCTGTAGATGGAAGCAGACGAAGAGGCAGACCTGTGAGAACGTGGCAAGCTACATTCAGGAGTGATGTGACTGTACGAGGGCTGTCTCCCAGAACCGCTCAAGCCGTAGCTGACGACCGTAGGCGATGGAGAAGTCTTGCTGCCCGATATCCTGAACGGGATTGGAGGACCTAAGGTCTAAGGTAAGGTACTCTCCAATGGTATTGCATGCTTTCAAAGAGAAATAGTTATATTTGTTCAAAACAGAAATCTTCAAGGAATTTTTCCTTACCTTAATGATATTATCATTTGTGGAAGCTCCCCAAGATGCAATCCTAAGATATTGAACTTAAGTTAATGGTAAAATGCTTTTCCCTACAGAAAACCTTTCCTTACATGGTAATTTCATTAAAGGTGGGACAACATGTCATGTTTCTGGAAGGTTATAACCCTTATACAATCATATTTATTAATGTATAATTAAGTTAAACTCTTACTGAGAGTAAGGGTCAAAACCAATTCAATGACAAGACAGCTATATGATTTTGGTTTAGTTATTTTTTCACCTTGATAATGTACAAGCATTTCTTTCCAATACGCTTCACAGTGCCAGGTAAGACTGTCTCTGTTTTTCCATCTTTTATGTTTTTTATTTCTCATTTCTTGACAAATATTGACAAGATCTTCCTTGTATCGTTTAAAACTCAGTTTATGAGGTCAGTAGCTTTATTGGCATAATACAGTACTGTATCATAAGCACACCTTATTTTTAGCTTGAATTATCCAGTAGCTTAAACTATTGTAGAACATTTAGAACATAATGGTACCCTGTGTGACCCTTAAGAAGCCCCTGATACTTAAAGTTCTTCTGTTAAACGTCATCTTTCTATTTCCGTATGTTCTCAATTTCTAAATCAGTGTGCCATGGCTAATGATGTAGAATGCATAGCTAAGATCAATAAACAGACCCAATAAAACTTCCGTGGTCCGCATTTCTTCTAGTTTCGCCACAGAATTTCAACTGCTCCTGCTTCTGTGAAATGGATTTTCGATAATCAAACTATGCTTTCTTGATCAGCTCCTTTAATGACCTTAGGATGGTATAGACAGCACAGAGGTTTGTCTTTAATTTCCCGCCAAGTCTCCTGCTCCAATTTTAACATCGCTACAATTTTTCCTACTTGCACCTATTTGGACGAAAAGCCAAATAGGTGCAAATTGGTGACCATTTGATAATATGAGTTACGACTGCAGGTATTACATCAACATAGTCCTTTATCATCCATTTGGTCAAATAGTCAACAGCAGTTGCTTCCTTACGTTTTTACTGCCTTAGCTGCTCCTTGACGACAACATTGGATAGTTGTGCAAATTTAAAACTTTTGAGTGCTCTCGGTAGATTAGGTGTTGGCTTTCTTCACGTAATGTGAAACAAAAGAAAAAAAGGTATGTTTTAATTCTTTCACAGATCTTAAAAAGTTTTCGGAAGTTCTTTCTGTCTCATTATTTCAGCGATTGTTGGTGATTGTTGGGTTTTGTTGGAAAGACCTTTATAATAACGTTCCAGAGATTTTTTTGGTGCTGCTGGTGTTCCATAAGCAAATTCGTACAGTACTTACAATAACCTTTTCTTAGCATATTGCTACAGCCATTTTAAGGGTGCCTATATGACGTTCAGTCTAGATGTCAATTAGCTAGGGGTTTTTTGCCTTTCGTAGACATTGGACTCGTCTTTCATTTTTGTTTCGATAGCTTTACCTATAAAAGGACAAGGTTGACCCTTAATATTTTTATTGGAAAATGCCGTTTGATTACAAATGCTTGGTAGTATGTTGTTAAAGAGTTTTATAACTGGTTACATATCCTTCAACATGGACTACGTTTCTCTTCCAAACAATATAGAGTCTCTCAATAGTTGTCTGGGGCTTTTCTGTCACTATTCACAATAGCTGCCTAATTTATTTAACTAATCAAATCCACCAGCAGCTGTATGCCATTTTACTGCCTTCTGAAGCTGGTCAAACATTTGAGGAGGAGAATAGCTTCAGCTCTGAAGCTGTTCTTCCTACATTAGATAGAAATGCTTCATTCGAAGTTAAAGGTGATGGCTATGATGTAGCCTTGACAGCCACTCTAAACCAGAACAAGGTTCCTCTAGCCTTCTTTTCTACTTTCTTTACAAAGAAGTGAGTTGAAGCACTCTAGTACTGAGAGGAAAGACAACCAATTATTGTAGCCTAAAGACATTAGCAGCATTTTCTTCGTTGTGCTGAAAACCGACAAAAAGTCAATTTCATATATATTTTTCCAGTATCATAAAGGGAAGATCAGAAAATTTAATGTACTTGAAGTTCGATTTTAGGTGCTACAACTTTGATATCATCTACAGCTAAGAAAGTGATAATATTCCATCAGAGACCTTTCCTCGAGCCATATATTCTGCAACAACTTAAAACTCTCTGTACAAGCGTCATGGCACAGCAAGTCATGCTGATATAACTAGACTTGCATTTTCTTTAACGAAATAAGTTACTGTTTTCCATAGAGCAAGCCGAGAAGACAAATTCCTGTAGGATCTGCTATGAGAATAAACCTAAGTTCTGATATTTAAGTAAAGCATATTTTATTAAAACTACATAGTCATTGGAAATGTTAAGTATCGATTTCGAGAATCCTTTGCAAGAACTTCTTTCTGAATTTTATTGATGAGTATTCTATATCTCAGTATATCTTTATATTTCCTAATGTATTAACTTCAACTGTTCTAAATATATACATTCAGACAGTTGTGTTTCATTTATGTCTCAGGAGTTTAGAGGGTTGTGACCATTGCGATTGTTGGTTTGTTTCGTACTACAGATTACAACGCAGCAGGTCATGGTCATTTTGAGAGATACAACAGTAGCATCTCTAAAGCTTTTACTTGTGCGTCTTAAATCCAGCGACTTCCAACTGCATGCTGGCAAGAATTTACTCCTGATGTGTTACACTTGGTTTGCTCTCTCTTGTATACTGCCACAAACGAAACGTTTTATGAGTGTTTATTGAACTTTTCTCTTCATTTTTCAACAAGCAGCTCTATTTCTGCTTGAATAACAGCTCGTGATTCTGTTTAAATCAAGCGTTATGTTGAAACAACAAAAGGCATTGAGAAATGAAGCTGACTTGCTTCAGACAAACCCACATTGTGCTTATATTGTCTATTCGAATAGCCTAGTGACAATNTATCTTTATATTTCCTAATGTATTAACTTCAACTTTTCTAAATATATACATTCAGACAGTTGTGTTTCATTTATGTCTCAGGAGTTTAGAGGGTTGTGACCATTGCGATTGTTGGTTTGTTTCGTACTACAGATTACAACGCAGCAGGTCATGGTCATTTTGAGAGATACAACAGTAGCATCTCTAAAGCTTTTACTTGTGCGTCTTAAATCCAGCGACTTCCAACTGCATGCTGGCAAGAATTTACTCCTGATGTGTTACACTTGGTTTGCTCTCTCTTGTATACTGCCACAAACGAAACGCCTTATGAGTGTTTATTGAACTTTTCTTATCCTTTAACAGAAAGTAGCTCTATTTCTGCTTAAATAACAGTTCGTGATTCTGTTTAAGTCAAGCGTTGTGTTTGAAACAACAAAATGCATTGATAAATTAAGCTGGCTTGCTTCAGACAAACCCGCATTATGCTTATATTCTCTATCGGAATGGCCTAGTGACAACAGAATCTGTTAGAAGTCTTACTCCTCTTGATCAATCAAACTAAACTGTAATACTATCACTAACTGATACATTCTCGTCACTTGTTCATGAAACAAGCGTTCAGCAGGAAAAATATTGGACAAATAAGATTTTCAACTCCCTCCCCTCCCCTATAGACTTAGCCGCTCTCAGCTTGAGCATTATCCAATCAATAAACTCAATCTCTTGAAGTGAGTAAATGTACTGGTAATGAATGTAATTGATATATATTTTTTAAGATATTTGTTGCTGGCTTTAAATGTGAGTGTTATGTATTAATTGCATTCTCTGTGTGATTGTCACATCGGATCAACTGACTAGACTATATGTAATGTCACCAAGACATCGGACTTTACTATATATGTGATGATGGACATGCTAGTTTAATACAAGATTTTCGTAATGCAAGTCTATGTTAAGGCCCTAAGCTGTGATTCTTTAACTACAATTTTTACACATACATACAACATACATACATAGATACAAATGTAATACAAGATACATATTATAATATACAAATAAATATTCGTCCTGATCTTATATCTTTTATATCTAATTTTTCACTTTCCATTTTTACAAGTGATTTGAAGTTTGTCGAGTACACAATAAGTAGAAAATTTTCTTACTAAGTCGTACAATATGTACTGCAGTAAAAGGAAGTATTGATGTACTTCTCCTATAGGGTACCCATTTCTCATGAGCACTGACAAAAATCCATTTCTACTGTTTCCTCTCTGAAACGGAATTAGCATTTTATCACGAGCAAAATCTTGAAAAATTTTGGTACGTTTTGGAAAGAAATTGTCATTAGACTTGCTACTACCTACCTTACGCAGAAATTCAGACATGGCGGAAGGAATTTTAACAATTTGGTTTTGCATTCTAATAAGGCATTAACAAAAGGCACTGCAATATGTTTCAGCATTACTAGAGTTCTTAAGGATGATATCTACGACGAACCAGATGACAGATAAATCAGAACAGAATAGTCATTTGTAAATCTTTTATTTTATTTCATTTTATTGACACATCCATAACAGACCAAATTATTTAAGACAAATTTTTAAGGCATTATCAGGTTTTAAGAAAAATCTGTTGCGATATAATCAAGAACGTTTCTGGGCGAGCTTGTCCCATCCTCAGCTAATAGTAGGAACAGAATTTTGAGGGGAAATGTATATATGAAAACCACTGTGAAATAAATTACCTAAAACAACGGTTAACTTAAGTAAACAGGGGGAAATTGCCTAAATAAGAAGATGACAGGGAGGAGGGTAAGGATAATTGCCAATTGAGGGAGATAACGAGGAGGCGGTAAACAAAAGGAATCCTAAAGGGACAAGGCAAAGAGGTATAGAGGAATTTTGCTTGTTGAGCGTGGGTCATTCTCTGAGGATAAGCAAACTCTTGTGAATAAGTAAATCAAGTTAATTAGAAGTAATATCTATTATACAAAAGTACTCAATCGAAGCACTATGATCTGTGTCATTTATATGGTCCCTAATGGACGAGGAAACGCCTTTAATGTCTTTCAATATTTCCATTAACCCCCAAATGCTCTCCACATCTAACAATAGAATGACGCGATGTTTTATCATAATAAGTAGCCTTGCTACTACTACGCGTAAATTTATACACGATCGAAGAGCGAACATGACTCGGGGCACGATCCATAAAGGGAAAGAAATTTTCAATGCGTTTGGCTGATTGAAAAATAAGTTTAAAGTACTAGAGTTCTGTGTTATTTTTAAAAGGACAACTTAAAACACAAGGTCCCTAAAGATAAAAGCAAGGCATGTACGCAAGAAGGCAAAATTCATTTCAAACAGACCTCACCAAATATGATTTATATGTATATATTTTCACTGATGCTTCCTATGTTCTTCGTGTATTAATTAGCGTATTAACTCAGTCCTGCCTGCTGTACCTTATAAGGGTACACTGGATATTACACGCGCTTATGGTCGATTACTTATTTTGGATTAAATAAAGTTTCCATGGAGATTATTCTCCCTGATGTAAATTGAAACTATGAAATCAGCATACCTATCCTTGATAGGAGAAAATGTTTCTGCCAAGATGATCACAAGAGCAGGTTGTTCAAAAAGGTAAGAAATGATTTGTTAATATTTGTTCAGTTATTATCAGGTTTTCAGATTTTTTGTACCTCAATAATACTTGTGTACTCTTATCATTAGATTTTCATATGTACCCTGTAACGGTACTGTGGGGACAAGAGAGTACCTTTAAACCATCCCCTCAAAGAAAACATCCCTTACGCTGGAGAGGGACGAACCGGGCAACTACCGTTCGGGCGAATGTCTTCGAAATCATAGGCACCACAATCGATGTGAGTCTCTGACTCCTAGTGTGGCACCCGAAGATCTTCTGATGGAGATAGATTCATGTGTATCTCCAGTCTACGACACAAGAACTTTAAAAAAGTTGGTGACGTAGAGAGACATCCGAGTCCTGCGACTGATCCTATCGCATCATTTCATTCCTACTGATACGATTAAAGGGACGAGGTTGAGAAAAGGCGTCAAGTCATCAATGGCGTTCGAGTTTGGATTCCCAACCCAATGGTGCAGTAAAGTGGTCGATCTGCAAAAGCAAGATCAGGAAAGGGCCGAACCTAAGAGTTTTCTTCGAATGTGAAGCCAGTGGCTTTACGTCCAGATGCCAGTTCATGAAAGCTGGGCTTCCCAAAGAGCAAATCAGGGAGACGAGGAACAGATGTGACATCAAGTGGCGTTGCTCTGAACACGGCAAGGCTATCACGTGGGTAGACGAACCGACAGCTGACATTCCGCAAGAGAAGAAACACGATGGCACATTGGTTATTGGGACTCCGAATCTCGTAACCGCTAACACAGTAGGAGAGAAGCAGCTTATACACCTTGCAATGAAAATTTGACGTTATCCATTTCAAGGTGTTCGAGCCACACGAGTTCCTGCTCGAGAACCGATGTCGTTTCAATCCAAGAATAAAAGTTAAGACCGACCAATTAAGATCATCGACCCGACGGCTATGCGAACATCCATTGTAATCTGCCGAATAGGGCAGGTGGTACTCTACTCCTATTTATCAAGAACGTTGTCTTCAAAAGGAAGTAATCCATATTTTGAAAAGACCTTGAGGCGCAGTCTGTTCAGACCAGAATTAGGAAGGACTGGATCAACCTGTCAAACGTCTATCTTGACTACATCGAGGGGCAACAGGCACAGTTTGATTCTGCTGAGATCCCGCTTTCCACCCCATCGATTGTTGTGCGCCATTTAAATGAGGACTCACGACTACTGGATACCTGCCAACCAGCCGACGCAAGAGGGTCATATCTTTTGAACTGGATCATTGACACCGATCTTCCTGTACTGAATGATGGCTGAGCAACTCGACACAGTCACATTACCAGCAATGGAAGCTCACCCTATCTCTCATTTGCGGGCTCGCACTGGTCGACTAAAATATCCTGGCAAATGTTGGCAACGATCCGTCTACACCCGTGCGTCCCGACAACAGTGAGACGGCAGGGAAACAGCGTGGACTGGTCAGCTTTCAGCGAGGCGGTAGGGGGACGTTTGTTGTCATCTCGACCCACCAAAACGCTTTACCACCAATTGTTTAACTTCATCACAATCTTATAACAAGTCGCAACAGCTCATTTCAGAAAGAGCAAGACCAAATGCAAGACCAAGACTTGTATAACCCCACAGGTTAGAGCCCTTATTATGAAGCGGAAACAACTTTGGCGAAACATCCGCGTCCAGCATGCTGAATGGATCAAATCCTCTTGGGGGCAAATGAGATCATCAAGGCGGCAAAAACGGAGAGCTGTGCTAACTTCATTGAAGAAGCAAACAATTCTGGAAAGTCGTCCGCTCAGTGAATGGAAAATCTCACGCAAACTCGCCGAATGAACATATGCTCTACCGGAACTAGTACATCACGGACCAAAAACGCAAGATAGGCATGTTTGCAAACCACTACGCTACTGTCAGCCTCATGTATCACCTAACACCAGAGGAGCGGGATGTCCTGAGACACTTGCGGAAGGACGTGGAAGTACCCGATGTCGGTCTGAGCAGTTGCACTTCCATCATAATAGACAAGCTGAAGTCAGCGATTCCGACAAAAAGCAAAGCAAGCAGCCGGTCCAGACAACATCCTACCGACATTCTTGCTGCAGCTTCCCTGTACAAGCCACCAAAACAGATATCGCTGACAAGCATTAACAACACAAACAAAGCGATGATCACGGACCTACCTGCAAACCATCTGTGCATCCGAGAAGCGTTTCACGAGACTGAAGAGAAACTGAATTCACGATCGTATTGCGTTCTTCTAGCAAGACTTTAATCTGGCCACCACTCAGCCCTTTGCCGGTTAACGACATCGATGGCCCCCAACTACGACAGACCCGACTTACCGAAAATGCGGAAAAGAGGAAGAAGAAGATGCCACGCAGGGAATGAATGCTGTATGAAGATCTTAGGGTTTCACTCTGGGAAGATGAGCTAGCTGGCTTCCAGCCCTCAGAATGTGGTCTCATTAGCTTGATCCACATTGGATCTCGACATGTACTCCCAGAGCCGCCCATATCTACAACACAATATAATACATTTAAACAATTTTTTTCTATCTTGTCCTTTGGCAAGGCAATTATATTTATTCTATTTGTGAAGACTTGTAATTCATTGTTTGGTCTGATAGAAGAATGCTTTTGTTCAAATTTTCAATAACATCGTTTTTGTTAAGATCATCTACAAGTAAGAACTTTGAAATTTTACGTTCTAATAATTTATGACTTTTAGTTTTACTGTAGGTACACTGTCAGTAAGGTGCTCAACATTTTTAAAAATGAGGCTTTTGCAGTGCTTGGCTCTTTCTAGCACCTCCAACTGAAGGTCAATGTTCAGATCAGGATAGCGGAGGCAAAGGTGATGGAATCGATATCAGTCATCTCTCTGGTAGGCAATTGCAAGCTCGTGCGGGGTTAGGAATTAACTATGATGACACAATAGTCGATACTCTTGAGGTAGATAACTAAGAGCAAAACAAAATTTATATTGTTTCTACTGCTCCAGCCGAGCCCAGTGATTCAGATAAAGAGTATATTGAACAAACGCAGGACATGAACCAAAGCAAGCCTTCTGCCGAGGTGTCACATTCTGAAAAATGTACTTAGAACTTAGAAATTTGGCAACCTCAAAGACAAACAGTTGGACAATATGTCCACTGTACACACTAGAACTATTTTTCTAAGAAGAAATAATTTTTTTCATGGTAGATATGATATATATATATGCAAGGCGTGAGAAAAGCAAACATGATTTTCAAGGTGATCATGATGAAATAAGACTAACTTTGGAAACTCTGTTGTTGTCAGGACATGAATCTTTTCCGCCACACACAATGTACTTTGAGCTCTTAACAGGTGTGCCCCATAATCAATTTGAGCTTCTTCTTGAAGTGTTTCATTGGTCTGACAACTAAACTTTGGGTACCCAGGATAAGAAGGCAAAGTCTTACCTTAGACCTTAGGTCCTCCCATCCTGAGCAGGATATAGGGCAGCGAGACTTCTCCATCGTCTACGGTCGTCAGCCACAGCTTGAGCGGTTCTGAGTGACAGCCCCTGTGCATTCAAGTAGTCCCTGAAAGTAGCTTGCTACGTCCTCACAGGTCTGCAACGCCTTCTGTTTCCTTCCTTTGGTCTCCATTCAATTGCTTGTTTTGCAAATCTGTTGGGTGTAATCTTACGACATGTCCTGGTAGCTTCCATCGTCTCTTTTCTACAATCTTGTGCAACGGTTCTTGTTCTGTTCTTCTATATATCTCCTCATTGGTGATCATATCCCTCCATGTGACACCTAGGATTCTCCTCAGATTCCGCGTGTGGAACGAATCTAGCTTTCTCTCTTGCGTCTTAGTTGTTTTCCATGTTTCACTAGCGTATAATGCTGCAGAGACAACTATGGCCATGTATAGTTTGATCTTTGTTTTCATGTTGATTTGTCGTGATTTCCAGATATGGCTCATTGTTCTGAAGGTTGCACCGGCTTTACCTAGTCTGGCATTTACGTCTGTTTCTACTTCACCTGACTCGGTCAAATAACTCCCAAGATACGGAAACTTTTCTACTTCTTCTAGTGGATTTCCATTGACAGTCACTTGCTGTATTTGGTGATTTTTCACCTTCATGATCTTACTTTTTCCTTCATTTATCCGTAATCCTACTTTGGCACTTTCAAGTTTAAGTTGATCTGTTATCTGTTGACACTTCGTGACATCTTGGGCTACTAAAGCTATATCATCTGCAAAATCGAGGTCTGTCAGCTTTCTATCATCCTTCCACGGTATTCCAAAACTTTCATCATTCATTGTTCTTCCCATTACAAAATCTAAGCATATTGTAAATAGAAAAGGGGACAGTATGCAACCTTGTCTAACTCCCGAGAACAATTCGAACTCCTCTGTCATTCCGGAGTTTGTTCTAACGCCACACATTGGATGATTGTAAAATGACTTCATGAGAGTAATGATCTTTTCTGGTATGCCATACACTTTCAAAATTTTCCACAACGTTTCTCTGTGAATACTGTCAAACGCTTTACGAAAGTCTATAAAGTTCAGCACAACTGGTGACTGATATTCTAAACTTTGCTCTATGATATTCCTTAAGACAAAAATCTGTTCACAACATGATCTCCCCTCCCTAAAACCTGCCTGTTCCTCTCTTAGTTTACAATCTGCTGCTATCAGTAATCTTTTCAAAAGAACTCTTTTGAAAACTTTCCCGGTAGTACAAAGTAAGGTAATGCCTCTCCAGTTATTGCAATCTGATAGGTCTCCTTTCTTGGGTAGCTTAACTATTACTCCTTTCCTCCACTCTTCCGGTACTCTATTTTCTTGCCAAATCTTGTTAAACAAAGTTGTTAATTCATCTACCACTGCAGTTCCACCTGCTTTCAAGAATTCACTGTTGATGCCATCAATGCCTGGAGCTTTGTTGTTTTTCATTTTATCTATAGCTTTCTTCACTTCGTCACTGTTTATGGGTCCCATATCTACATTCAACTCTTGGGCTGTGGCAATATTACTCCAATCGTACACTGTCTCTGGAGAGGGTTGATTGAGGATCTCTTTGAAATGCTCTACCCACCTTTCGTTTTGTTCCTCTTCAGTTGCTAGGATACGGCCATCCTTATTTTTAACTGGTACATTGACGTAACTACTTTTTCCGGAAAGCTGTTTTGCTATTTTGAACAATTCTCTTGTATTATTTTGGTCTGCAGCATCCTGTGCTTCTTTTGTTTTCTTTTCGAACCAGTCTTGCTTGTCTCTTCTGCAACTCCTTTTTACCGCTCTGTCCTTAAAGCTGTATTGCTCTTGTGCATATCGCGCTTGGTCTCGGGTTTTTGCTGCATCTCTGGTACTCTTCAAAGCTCTACGCTGATCAATTAACTTCCACGAATCTTCTGAAATCCATTGCTCTTTTTTGCTTCCTCTTCTCTGTCCAACTACACTACTGGCAGATTCATTTATGGCATCTCTGAAAGATATCCACTTTTCTGTGATGTCTGTGTCTCTTTGGAGGACAGCAAAGTGATTAGACAAATGTTGTTGAAACCTCTCTGAAACCTCTGGGCTAAGTAGTTTCTCCACATCGTATGCTTTGCTGCTTGATCGTTTTTCGATTTTCTTCAACTTCACTCTAAGCCTGCCTCCAAGTAGGTGGTGGTCACTGAACACATCTGCACCTCTAAAGGCTCTGACATCCAAAAATGATGATCCCCATCTCTTGCTTATGCAGATATAATCTATTTCATTAAGTGTGTTCTCATCTGGTGATCTCCAGGTCCATTTGTGAATGCATCTGTGTTTGAAGAAGCTATTGCCAATGCGAAGGTCATTTTCGTTGCAGAAACTAATCATTTTCTCTCCATTACCGCTTGTGTTATTTGCGGAGCCATGTAGGCCTACAACATCTGCAAAACCTGTTCGATGAGGTCCTATCCTTGCATTCCAGTCCCTCATTACGATCTTTAGGTCATGGCTTGGTATGTTGTCCAACGTATCTTGTAACTGACTGTAAAAGCTTTCCTTTGTTTGTTCGTCTGCATTTTCAGTTGGTGCATAGATTTGTACTATCGATGCCTTGAATAGTCGACCCTGTAATCTTGCAGTGATAATTCTATCTGATATAGGCTCCCAGCTAATTAAAAAATCTGTGGCTTCCTTGCTTAACAGTAACGCTACTCCTCTCATGTGTTCTGCTTCACTTCCTGAATACAATATGGTGACACCTTTACTTGATAATCTACCCTGCCCAGTCCATCTAGATTCACTAACTCCCAATACTTGTAACTGATACTTCCTCATTTCATTTATCACTTGGCCTAGTTTTCCTGTTTCGTACATAGTTCGTACTTTCCATGTACCAAACTTGTTGTGATGTTTGGCGTAAAAGACCTGAGTGATCGGAGCATGAACTTTCTCTCGGCTTTCATTCAAGCTCGTCATAAGTAAATCATCAAGATGGATAACAGAAGTCGTCATCTGTAATCCACCTATTGGTGTCCCAGGTCTTGCTCAACGCCATTGCTGTTTACCGGAATGGCTTCTTCTCGCTGTTTCTGTAGTATCCAATCTTTTTTTACAGGGTAGGATTACTAGCCCTACACCCAACCCTACTCCTTTTTCAACCTGGCTTGGGACAGGCTTCGGCCGAGTTAAGATGGCAAAGACCCATCTCTAATTTGGTAAAAGGTGGATATTTGCGAATAGATCCAACGCCGAAAAAGTCTCCTCTAACAAATCTGTGCTATCCTACTAAGGTCGGGTCAGGGACAACCAACTTATTCAAGGTGAACCATTGCAACCTAATTATAGGATGTGGACCATGGCAGAAGCGCCAGGGTATGTAATTATATTTGGTACATACTGTGATGCTTAAAGTAAGACTTCATATCAAGCTGCAGGAACAACTTGAAGTTTTGGCAAAGCAGTTGTTTTACAGGTCTTGGATGCTCTTTCTCGAGGCATAAGTGTACTTTATGCATTGATAACTTCTTTATGCTACTTTTTCTGTTTACCTTCCTTGAAAAAAACAACATTCAAGGAATTAGAAAAATAAAAGAGAACTGAAATAAAGGGCACCCTATTCCAACTAAAAATATGATACAAAAGTTAGAACGGCGTCACATTGAACAATGGAGAATACATTACAACTCATTGACTGTAGTCAGATGGAAAGACAAAAAAATTATGTTTGCTCCCTCCAATTCTACCGACAAAAAACCTTAAGGTTCTATTCAGTGCTGGTGCAGTAAGAGAAAGACCAAAGCTGCTGCTCCTTTGCCAGCTATACTCAAAGAGTACAATCAAGGAATGGGAGAGTTGACCGCTGTAACCAGAATGTTGCCTGTTAATGATTAGCGCTTCATGGACAAAAAAGTGGTGGTCGCCTTTTTTCATTTGGATGTCAGACTTAAGAACGCAGAGTACTTGGTTGCTTTATAAATCTTATAATGAGAAAAGTGACAGGCAGCTGGATCTTCTTGCCTTCCACAGGGGAGTAATAACAACGTACCTGCAAAACCACTGGAATCGGAACCAGGCAAGTGGACGACCACATGGTGTTGTGCTACCAGCCAACTGTCGAATTGCTGAGGAGGTAAAATTTGATTATAAAAGTCATATTCAAAGCCCCATGACAACCAAGACGTAGGGTGCAGTCAGAAAGTGCTGCTTAAAATGTAAGGTTGGAGTACATGACCACTACCTTAAGGAATGGAAAGGCTTATAACTTGCTATATTTTGTTCCTATTTGACATTCATAGTCATCATCATTTTAAGGGGTTTTCAATTTATGCTGCGTGAAGCTGTATTTTTGGCCTTCAGCCTATCTAAAATGACTATTTTCGTCTATTCATGGTATTCCTGATCCTACATTCTTTTTTCACAATGTACTCTGTACCCAAATATTATCTCTGGCCAAATTTAACTTGTATTTTTGCTTTCCTTTTTTCTTTCTAGCCTTATTGCACTCTCTGTAGCTGCAAAGGAAGGAGATCATTTATTCCCAAAGCTTATGGAAGATGTCAGAATTGATATTAAAGGCGGGAGGTACAGCAGAGTTCAGTTAAATTCCCGAACCGACTGAAATACCAAAAACTTGTTTTTAAATGTTAAATTGTGTCTTACAAGGATTTGCAAATAGTTTGTTTTATTAATGTTCTGTCAAGTGCACTAAGTACTTAATTTGTATCACAAAACTTCACTGCAAACAACTGCTGCACTAAACTATTAAAATTGGTTTGCTTTGGTAGTTTTGTCTCACCATTCCCTGTCAGCCTGTGCTGTCATAATATCTGACAAATGCAAGATACTAAGATCCAAGAAGTCTCTTTTTTGATACTATTTATTAGCTTTTTTATTAGTATGAGCATTTTTAATTGTTGTGTATGAAGATTACAATACTTAGATTTATCAAGTGATGCTTAAAATAATAAACAATGTTATGTTATATTTTATTGACACGAAACTAATATTACATGGTCTTCAATTTTCTTGAGTTAAATCAACTAATAAAGCCCCATACAATCCATTATATATACAAAAACACGCTCCTACATACAAAATAGAATAAGCTCAGTTAATGGCTTTTTATCTTAACCTTCTTATAAATGTAAATTTCTCACTAACTACAAAATTAAAACTGTGTTTATAAACTTTTTTAAAGCTCAGTGGTAAGGTCATTATGGAAGTAAGTACAGCAGACGTTAGACAGGCTGTAGCAAAGATGAAAAATGACAAGTCGCCACGTCCATCAGGGGTAGTGGTTGAAATGTTTAAAGCCTAAGATGATTACGGAATCGAGTGGATAACTGATATTCTTAGGAAGGTATTGCCTAAAGAAAAGATTCCTAATGATTGGAAGAAGAATCACCTTGTGCCCATTTTCAAGCAAAATGGCGATTGCCTTGACTGTTCCAACTACAGAAGAATAGAGCAAATGGAACACATTATGAAGCTAATGGAAAAGATAATACATAAAAGAATACGAGAACTAGTTGAGATAGATGAAAACAAGTTTGGATTCGTAACGGGAAGAGGTAACACAGATGCAATATATATTTTAAGGCAAATCCAGAGAAAGCATGTAGAAGGCCATAACGACACATACCGTGTCTTTGTGGACGTGGAGAAGGGCTGTGATAGGGTGCCGAGATATTATGTCTTTTGGGTGTTGAGAAGGAAAAACATTCCCGAAAGAATGATCAACATTGTGAGGAGCATGTAAAAAGGCAGAAACAACAGTGAAAAGCAAAATGACAGAGTCAACGAGCTTTCCTCTTAGAGCAGGACCACAACATGGTTCTGCTCTCAGCCCCCTGCTCTTCATTATCGTAATGAACGAGTATACAGGAACTGCCAGAACCGCACAGGTCACAGACCTACTGTATTCCGATGACCTTGTTCTAACAGCTGAACCGGAAGCGGCTCCAACAGCAAAACTACATACATGGAAACGAGCTCTAGAAACGAATGGTCTCCTAATAAATGCAAGGAACACTGAAGTTATGAGCACTAAACGAAACAATCGTAGTCAGATGGAGGTTAGAGACCTGCATGCAAACCAGCATGAACAAGTTGAGTCTTTTCGTTATCTGGGATAAGCAGTACATGAGAATGGTGGTTGCGAAGCAGTAAGAAAAGAAAGAATAAAAGCTGTTTGTAGCAAGTTGCGGTAGATGAAAGGTATCGTTTGTGATAAACGCATTCCATCTACATTGAATATCAAGATATACAAAACCATTATTCGGCCAGAATTGTTGTACGGCGCAGAAACTCTGCCCTTACGGAGAAGGAGGAAAATCTGTTCATGAGAACTGTAATGAGGATGACTAGGTGGATACTCCGTAATGTCGCTACTAGAGAGTCTCACAAATGAAGAAATTCGTAACAGCACACGAGTATCGAGCATTGTAGAGAAACTGAGATAGGCAAGACTAAGATGATTGGGCCATGTGCTGAGACAAAACGAGGGAGAATGGACCAGGAAAGCATTTTACCAGCCTGTGAATGGTATAACGCACACGAGGAAGGCAAAAGCTGAGGTGGAGAGATACGGTTAAAAATGACACTTAGGAGAGAGGCGTACGGTCAGACTATGCGGCAGACCGGTGCCGGTGGAAGCAAATGACTTGACCTCCTGACTCCTGATCAACAATGCAGAGAGAGTTCATTAAATTTCCAACATAAGATTCTGTTACTTAGAATGGATGCAATATTTGGGGGCTTTTCAAGTCCACTTCAGCTGGCCACGATATTGTCATGTATACCTAAAAATACGCCAAACAAAGGAGTTTTAGATATAGCAGCCATACAAGTGAAAAGCCTCTAGCTGTATGAAACCGCAAAATAAAAACAAAAAAATACGTATGCCAAGAGGTAAGAGTTGACTTTGAAATTAATAACAAACTAATATTATGGAGGAGAGCATGCAGAATCCAAGGAGTTCCACAATCTAGCCGTCTGAAGAAAGAAGCGAAACTCATAGAAAGATATATTACAACAAGGAAGACAACTCCAAAAGGACGTAGATGTTGAAAGACACTTGACACAAAAGATGTAAAAAATGAGCTGATACCAGAGAGAAAGGTTCTCCAAAAACATGGTAATACGTATAGAAATGACTTAGAGAAGCCACATTTCGTCTATGAGACAAAGATTGAAGAGTAGCAACAAGATTTGCACGTATCTAGTGACAAATACGTTGTTGAACTGTACGAAAAACATTAACTTTGAGATGTGTAGCACCTGTTCAGATGTAGGAACAATAGTACATGCAAGGTTTAATAGAGATAAAAAACGGTCCCAAATGTAAATTATTCTCTAACGCAATAAAAAAACACTCAAACTTTATGGGAACAGACTCAACTGTGATTGAATGTAAAAACCCCATAAAATATCTGGTGAAAATGAAAAATGAAGTAGATGATGGCTTTACATCAACACATGTTGGAGGGAAATAAGCACCAGTTCCAAAACACAATTTTTCTGCGATCGTTTGCTAGCTCCCTATGAAATTGTTTAAAGGCGCGAACATTTCAAATGACAAACAAAAAACATGGCGTCTGATGTTGATTCTTGGAGATCTTCACTGCGTCAGCGAGTTTTAGGACCAGGTCGTCTTAAATATTCTTTTAGAAAAGATTCGTTACATAAGTTTACCACCAGGAGACGGAAAAAACCACAGTGGGACGTGAGTATTGATTTCCATGAAAGTAAGCTCTTCGTCTATCCCGATTTTCTCTCTTGACCATGTCACTCATTAAGTGGCTGAAATAAATTTATTTTTATTAAAAAAATTCAGTTCAAAGCGTGTGTCAAAGGAACCTTTTTAAATACCAAACTGAGTCAAGAATTTAACAGAGAACTATGGAGTAACTGATAGGAATATAAGGATATCATTCCTTTTTTAGCTCAAATGGCTTTTAAAAGGACTCGTACAAATTTTGATGACAATTTTGAATATTTAGCCACTCAGAGTTATGGCTAAGTATTAGTAGGCAATAACTTGTTTGTAATAAGTAACGACCTAATGGCACTTTCTGCTTCAATAAAGTTTGACATACATTTGATAAATTGATACATTAAAAGTTATCTAAAACTATGTTTTGTCTTTCCCACAGTATTATATTACACATAAGTAATTTTTTTCGTTTAAAATATAAAAATTTGTTCAAATAGAATTGTAGGTATCACAGCCTATTCATATAAACCAAAAGTAAAGTTGTTTTTCCCTAGCAAAATCGGTGTTATGTAAAGTGTCAGCTAGTAAAAGTCTCATTATTAGAAAATATATATTGTCATTCCTCGTTTAGACATCAAAGTACTTAACTAATTTTTTTTTTAATTTAGTTGCATGCCTATTAGAGGAGTGGAGAAGAGTGCACCTATAATATTTTTTAAGTTTTCTTAAATTTTGAAGTAATAAAAACAATTAATGACAGACTTAAAATTTAAAGCTTGACAGGGGTCAATAGCAAGAGTATAATGCATACACATAATGTAATATTGTCAATTAATAATCATTATTAATGCCATCATGATTAACTCTAACAACCACTCAAGAGATCAAATGTAAGGGTATTTATTTTGAATGTAAGAGAATCCTATTGGTAAATGTGAAAAAATGTCAAACAAAGACAAGGTCCAAGTATGTTAACAAATAAATATTTATTATCTGTATCATCTATTTATACCACAGATTTTCCAAATTTGATTTACAATTTAAGTGGACACTTTTTTATTGCTATCATTTTCATATTAATAAAGATTGTAGACTGTATATTTAAGGTATTTTCTGTTTAAGTATGGTATTTAACTCCCAAATATTTTATTAATAAACTTTTCTTTTCATTTTTGTAGGACACAGTCACAGACCTTTCAGTCTTTAAAGCATCACCTTTGGAGCTTGTAAGGTTTTTAAACAAATGTTAATACAAATGTTTAGATTTTTAAAATTTATCACCTTGGTACAATGGCATTGACTGTTGATTGTGACCCAAATGCTCTATACCAAAGTATGTCTTAGAATCGTATTACATGTTATAATTATTAAGAATAAAAGCCAGAACATGCGGTATACTATATGATTTGGTGTTTTCTGCAGCTATTGAAACCATTCCTTTTTTGACTCTGTGCATTTCTATGATTATAATGGGTGCCACCAAATTGTTTTTAGGCAATGAATGATATAAATCTTGTAAGTACTTCACTTTCTTTGATCATCTGTTTTTGGACTCTGTGGTATTAAGCTTTTTTAAAACATATTGTAAGTGACCAACAAAGGAAATGCTAGCCCTCAACTTTTAAAGCTTTTTTATTTCCCTGCCCTAAAGAAATATTAACAAAAGCAGACTTAATCCATTTAGTAGACAGCAAAGTGTACAGGCAAGTAGCCTATTGTAAAAATAAAGTACCCCAGTAATAGTTTCAGTAGCTAAAGATGATGACACCATCAAAATTTTTTGTGACTTAAAGTTGACCACTGAGCAAGCAAGTGATTTGAGAACTTACATTTTTCTTAAATTGAGAACCTTTGGCTACTTTGTATGGTGAAGATTTGTTTTTAACAATCCAGTTGTAATTGAGGAGCCGTGGCTTAATGGTTAGTGCACTGCACAGTAACCAAGAGTTCCGGGTTCGATTCCCCGAGCTGTCGAGGAGAATTTAGAACTTTGCATAAAGAAAAAGCCATTGGTTGGCGTCAGGAAGGGCATCCGGCCAAAAAATTCCTCACTGCCAAATCAAAGTCCCTGTGAAGGGCACCGTCTGAACCCCAATTGCTGGGGGAAAATGACGTTAAAACTAA
>RDPX01000437.1:440968-515519 GCA_003991215.1 Morbakka virulenta | reverse complement strand
CGTGGCTTAATGAGTTGGTCACTACACAGTAACAAAGAGTTCCGGGTTCGAGTCCCCGAGCTGGGGAGGAGAATTTAGAACTTTGCATAAAGAAAAAGCCATTGGTTGGCGTCAGGAAGGGCATCCGGCCAAAAAATTCCTCACTGCCAAATCAAAGTCCCTGTGAAGGGCACCGTCTGAACCCCAATTGCTGGGGGAAAATGACGTTAAAACTAAAAAAAAAAAAAAAAAATCCACTTTGTCATGTATAGGAACAATTTTAAGTAGGTGAGGAACTTAAGAATGTTTGATTACCAACACATACAATGAGCTTTACCTGCCATCACAGATTTATTTTTGGGTTCATTTAGCATAAAAAATGTTTTAATGGAAAATGAAGGAAAGTAATAATAATCAACTAGGCTTTAACTCAGTAGCTAAAACAAAGTAGCTCAAATTCTTCCTTCCAGACAAGCATATGCCAGATTGACAGTCAAAATGTAGTGCCTATTTTCTGTAGGTTGCAGCATATCCATTGGAAAGTAATATTTTTAAAAGTGGAAAAACTTCTATGCTGTCCTTATGGCAGTTTTAAAAATCCCTTTCTGACACCATTTTCTATTCAGTGTGAGACATAAAAAAGGCTACTTTTTTATAGCAACAGTCTAATTCTATGCATGAAAATTGAAATGAGCATTTTCTCTTTTACTTTAACCTATTTTCTTAACACAAAAACAGTCTCCTGAAACTAAACAAAACAAACTGTCGCAGTTATTCTAGAGTTATTTTAATCACAACAGGTATCTTTTGACATTATTAATGGCATTATCACCACTGACTTATTCATTTACTTTTGTCACTCCATTTGACTGCAAGTTTAAAAAATTCCAAAATTTGCCAAATTAATTATAGATAGAGAGGATTTGTGATTGTAGAAGAATGAAAAATATGTGTTTACTATGACATGACTTTAACTTTCTTCCTTAATGGCAATGATTGTTAGATGGTATTTAGTGGATATGTAATGGGACAGCTGCAGGGGTCATGCAGAAACAAAAAGTATTTCAAGAAACTATGCAACAACTACTCTTTATTACCAAATTATTAATGTAGACAGAACCAGAACACCTCCTGAATATATACAGAATAAAAGATATGTATATAATTAGAATAATACAACTGTCAATCAATCAATCTTGGTGCCATGCCAGAATTCTGGAGTAGGCGACAGCCATAACAGCCTTCTCTTGGCATTTCTTCAGACCCTGAGTGAGCACAGTAGGTCTCCAACCAGTTGCACTTTCTAACCATGCCCAGTACATAATTCTTTGTCTTCCCCTTCATCTTTTTTCTTCTACATGGCCATTCAGCACTATCTCTTCAAGCCTCTCCTTCCTTATCACATGCCTTACAAACCAAATCTGCTTGTTCACAATCATCTGTAATAAACATCTACTAGTCCCAGCCTTATGCAAAACAACCACATTGTTTATTCTGTCTGTCCATGATACCCTCAACATTCTCCTTAGAAACCTTTATTTCCACTGCTCTAATCCTATCTTCCAGATTTTTAGTAATAGTCCAACTCTTGCAATCATACAGTAGAGTTGACCATATGCACCTCCCTGTTTAATCTGTCATATTCTTCTGACCATCTCTTTACTATACAACTGTAGCAGATAACAAAAGATAATTACAAAATATTCCTTTTGTTGTAAATATTTGTGTAGTTTGTTTACCTTGTCCTTTACTAAAAAAAGCCATTCTTTCTGCAGGCTCCTACCATAAGACAATCCTACAGTTCTTTTCTATAATAACAAATCCTTTCTATCAAAATGTTATTATTTTCACAATTTCCTTGCATTCCACATATATTGGGATCAGTTGACATGACCTTGGAAGAAAAGTCAGTTCTGTGTGAGGGTCAGCTGAATATGGTTGATTGAGAGAAATGTTCTGTGATAGTTACCCAGGAAAAGAATGGTAGACTCAAATGAAAGATATGGTTGGAAAAGGGGTCTACTAAAGAACAAGTGCCAATAGATCCAGCTTGGTGCACACTTATATTTAATTTTACTAAGATTAGCTTAATGCTGTTTTTCATAGCACTAATAACAGTTTTTTCTCTTAAACCAAATTTTCTTTACTACACAACAGACTTGCACATCAGAAACTGCAATGTTTTGCTGGTTTATCCACCTGTGGAACATAGTTATTTAAAGGTTGGTCTTTGTCTTGGGTACAGAAATGGGAGGTTCTCATTCAGAGAAAGCATTCAAATAAAGATATTGATAGTGACCACACCTGGTTATCTTGCAAATATATCTAGTTTTGTTTTGAATGACATCACAGTCACTGCATTGAATTTATCAAATATATCAGCTGCAAAGTCTCTTGTGCTCAACACCACATGTAAGCCCATTCTTGTCCAGATTACCAATATTTTGGTAGGGCCTTCTGTTGTTACAGAATTCAGTGTACTTTCTTGTTAGTGATAACAAGGCATTGAGGACATTCTTAGACAAAACTGTTTTGTTTTGTTTTTTTAACATATTATGGAATAAAAAGTGGTAATAATCTTTACCATTTTCAACTGTTGCCAGGGTGATTCTGCCTTGTGAGCCAGTTCCATGATATTTTTTTCTTTTCTTGTTTTACTAGAATTCAAAAGATTTAAACTGCTACACTCATTAAGCTTTTTGGTTCATTTAACTCTACCTGCCTGTGTGCCTTCTAAATAGTGTTTTACTTATTTATAAAACGTTTTTGACACTAGAGTGTTTTACTTTTGAAATTTTTTCCCCATCCCCAATTACAGTTTTTATATTTACTTTTCTGCTTGCAGGAAAGAAGGCATAGAATACATCTACCAAAACCAGATCATGAGAGAATACGACGACGAGAGTCAGATTGTGAAAATGAAGACAAAGGTGTGATAACATTTTTTGCTGAAATTTGTGGTGTTTTCAATTGTAAAGAAATATCTTGCTGTATATTCCTTGTTTGCTTTTTCTTCCTCACTTTTTTGTACTTTTAATTGTTTTCTTTTTTATTCTTTCTATTCCTATCTTTCATTCATCTTTTTGTACTGCTAATTTAGGGTTTTTCAAATGGGTTTGTATTAGTAGTATTGTATTAGTAGCCAAAAGACTTTTTTTTGCTTTTTACCAAATAATGCAATACTAGAAAAGTTGCCATTTCAAAATGTTACTAGGAGAAGTTACAAAGTTGCATATTCCTTTTTACATTGTCTTCCCATAATATATTTTGTTGGATTGTTAATTTCTTATCAATTAGGCAGTTGTGCATTTGGCTTTCAGTTTGGGTGCAATTCACAGTAACAAACCTGAAAGATATTCCATAATTGTATGATAATTCTATGATTTACTCTGGTGACTTAGTTCCTGTCTTTTTATTGTGAAAGTGTGCCATGTTTTTGCATCAATCGGGGATAAGAATTTGAAAATGTAATTGTTGATGCTTGGATTCAACTGTTAATAATGATTTAAAGACAAAAAACAAATATCATATTGGTTTTCAAAAATCAGTTAAAACATTCAGACTAAAATCTAAATTCAAGCTCCTTGTATGTTAATGTCTCTATCAGAAATAACCTCTTTTTAATTTCCAGTGGAACTCTGCTGTAGTTTCTGCCTTCTAATAGGTTTTGATCGCAATATTGATTTTCCTGTTGAGGTATATGGTTTGTTTGCATCATTCCTACAAGAAATATATTTGGTTTTTCTGAGGAATGCTGGTTGTTAAAAGACCCAAATCACATGAAGGTTGTAATGGTATTGATAATTGAATTTTGTGGGTTCTATAAAAAGTTATTAAATTTTTCTTTTTATTGGTTGTACATACATATCACTTTAACTAACACAGTAGTTTTCATTTTTCTGGCATTAGGGTGAAGATTTTTATCTTGAATTTTAGGAAAACCAGTATTGTAGCAGTTGTGGCTATGCATTTATTTATTTGTTTGTTTATTTATCCATATATTTTTGTTGTTATAGAAAATGAAACTCCTTCTTTTGAACTTGACACCCAAACAATTGAAAATATGAGCCAAAAAAAACGTGCTTTGATCAAGGAAATATTCTACAGTCAAGAAAAGGTAGTTTTTATTTCAGTAGTTTAATAATGTAACTTTGTTATTGCTACTGCTGACCAGCAAAGGATGGTATTTAAAAGACAGAGTTATATACAGTAGACTCTCCATCACTCGAATTCTCACGGGGAATCAGAAATAGTTCGAGTTATGAAGCTGTTCGAGTAATAGAGAGTTTCGAAAATCTGCTAGGTTTATTATTTGTACAGAAGCCCCTTGAAAGGAAACGATGTATTTGAGTAATTATCTACCTTACTGGGTGACAAGAAAGTTGTAAACAGTTTATTTAAGTTGACTATTTTTATTGTTAATCTACTTTGTAGTAAAAAAATCGGTAATTACAGATTGTCTGCTAGTGGAATTAAAATGATGCTTGATATCAACATTCAAGTCTTTGAGAGACTCCATCATTTCCTTTACAAATTCGGAGAAAAGGGTGAAATCTTTGAGAATACTAACAGCCTTGAAGACTTCCTCTTTTGTTGGTTTAATAATTTTGGTCTCGTCCTGGTCTTCGTTTCCTGCGTCATCTTCATCCACGTCTTCAGCTTCAGCCCCCAGCCCCAATTTGATTTCAGCAATGATATCAGGGGTTGATAGTCGGCTAAGCGAAGTACTGACTTTGATATCGAAATCGATGAAATCATCTGTTGAGATATCAGGATCAATGTTGTCAGGAAACTTTTGTTTAAGTACTGAAGATCGGCTTGTAGTGGTGGTATAGGATCCTCTTCTACACCATCATCACTTAAGTCTTTAAAAGGGTCATCGTCATTATTGATCGCTTTTTCCAAATCTTTCTCCGAGATTCCAGATTTTCAAAAACAGTTGGCGAAGGTTTGGTTTGAAACATCATCCCAGGCGTTCTTTAGCATAAACATCGCTGAAAGGATCGAGAACTTTGGGACAGGTTTTTTCTCCTCCAAAGCTTGTATGAGCTTTCGGACTGCCAATGCGCGGTACTTTGCTTTCAGAGCTCGGATTATTCCTTGATCCATAGGCTGGGTGTGTGATGTGGTGTTAGGGGGCAAGAAGATCAAGTCTACCCATTCCAGATTCGCAATGTGCGNGTCATTATTGATCGCTTTTTCCAAATCTTTCTCCGAGATTCCAGATTTTCAAAAACAGTTGGCGAAGGTTTGGTTTGAAACATCATCCCAGGCGTTCTTTAGCATAAACATCGCTGAAAGGATCGAGAACTTTGGGACAGGTTTTTTCTCCTCCAAAGCTTGTATGAGCTTTCGGACTGCCAATGCGCGGTACTTTGCTTTCAGAGCTCGGATTATTCCTTGATCCATAGGCTGGGTGTGTGATGTGGTGTTAGGGGGCAAGAAGATCAAGTCTACCCATTCCAGATTCTCAATGTGCGGGTGTACAGAGCAATTGTGGACTATCAAAGCAATTTTTCGCTTTGAAACTGCAAATTTCCGATCAAGCTCACGCACTCACTCCTCGAAGAGATCTCCAGACATCCAACTCTTGTTCTGAGCACGATATCGACACAGTATTGTTTTAATACCTTTAAAAGAACGAGGCTTCACAGATTTTCCGATTACGAACATTGGCAACCGTTCCCCACAAGCATTTCCAGCAGCTGAACCAGTTAGTCTGACTTTACTGTGCTTACCTCCAGAGCACTTTTCTCCGTTTAGGTGTAAGGTTTTGTTTGGCAGACATTGGTACAACAACCCAAGTTCATCCGCGTTAAATATGTTTTCCAAAGGATAGCGGGATAGGATTGTTGGCAATGTTGTTTCAGCCCATGGTGCCGTCATCTCCTCAGTGACTGACTTTGATTCACCAGCGATCGTTTTAAAGGATTTGCCATACCTAAAAGATTTGAAAAAATATAGTGTAAACAGGGATTAAGGTAACGTCACTTTGAGAGTTTCGAATGGAAAATATTCTATTTTCTTTATGAACTATTCTCGTCAAAATATCAGAGCAACAACAAAGCATGATAAAAGGATGTAAGTCAGAGTGAAAATTGAAGACATTCTTTCTAGTGAGGCGATTCCAATCATAAAGCTCATTTCGTATGAAATTGATGCTTTTGTCATGGGCTATCACATTTATAAAAACAAATGGGAGCCTTCAGTCGGAAATGAATTTCATTGTATCATGGAGCCTGAAAATAAAATGGACAAGTATGCAGTAGCTGTCAGGAAAGGTGAAGAAGTTATTGGTCATCTACCATTGGGGAAATCAGAACGCTTTGACAAAGTCATACTTTACTTTCTAAAGAATGACCCTATCAATGGTTGCACAATTAAAGTTACTGGGAAGGCCATTAATGCTGGCGATGGTATAGGGATGAAGGTTCCATGCAAGATTTTCCTTTCATCAGACAATAAAAAGTCTCTTGCTATGTTGGAGGAACAGCTGCCTAAACTTTTGTAAAACTTTTTAAACTTTCTTAAAACAGAAATAAAAAATGTTTTGAAAACTAACCTGCTTTTCCACTTTGATAGCCATCCATCTGAAGCTTGAAAGGACTCATCACCCAATTCTTTAGCGAATTACATGGCTTTCTCCTTTAGCATCAGTCCACTGATTGGGATATTTTCACTTCGTAACACGAAAAACCATTTGTGAGCACCTTTATTTACTTGTTCATATTTTTCTGGCTTGGCTCTTTTACTAATATTGCCTTCATCAAATTGTTTAAATATCTTATCCTTGTTCTTCTTCCAAGTCGATAGTGTGCTCCTTGTTATAGCAAACTTTTCAGCAACATCTTTTGGAGCAGTTCCCTTTTCCAACTCCTTAAGAGCATTATACTTTATTTTAAACGGCTTATTATCTACTCGACGTTTTTACCCTGCTACCACAGACGCCATTTTTATTCATGAGAATGAAAACTTCAAAACAAGAAGTTATTTATAAACACACCACACCACTTGTGACATTCGAATGACGCGTTCGAATGTTTTCGTTGGAATGATCTAAGGGGCCGAACACACGCAGGAAATATTCGAATCAGAAAAAAGTCTGAAATATTTGTCACTTTTCAGGTTGTTCGAGTTATGGAGAGTGAAAATAGCCTAATTTGCCTTCAAGGGACCAAAAATATTGTTCGAGTTAAAGAGATTTTCGAGTTATAGAAATTCGAGTAGTAGAGAGCTGATTATTATGAGTTTATTAAGAAATTTTCACGGTGCCTACGATTTTGTTTGAGTTAAGGAGCTTTTCGAGTTATAGAGTTTCGAGTTATGGAGAGTCCACTGTATCTCAATATACACGCCGCAGCTGGGCTGTGAGTAGGATAAGAAGGACGCCTTTTGGAACCANTTTACCCTGCTACCACAGACGCCATTTTTATTCATGAGAATGAAAACTTCAAAACAAGAAGTTATTTATAAACACACCACACCACTTGTGACATTAGAATGACGCGTTCGAATGTTTTCGTTGGAATGATCTAAGGGGCCGAACACACGCAGGAAATATTCGAATCAGAAAAAAGTCTGAAATATTTGTCAATTTTCAGGTTGTTCGAGTTATGGAGAGTGAAAATAGCCTAATTTGCCTTCAAGGGACCAAAAATATTGTTCGAGTTAAAGAGATTTTCGAGTTATAGAAATTCGAGTAGTAGAGAGTTGATTATTATGAGTTTATTAAGGAATTTTCACGGTGCCTACGATTTTGTTTGAGTTAAGGAGCTTTTCGAGTTATAGGGTTTCGAGTTATGGAGAGTCCACTGTATATGTTATTAGATAGGTCTCAACCATTTGCTTTTATTATTCGGTAATATTCTTGCAATATTAGAATCTAAGCAATAAAGACAAAAGATATAAAATAAGTACATAATAGTGCTGAAGAGTTCATTCTCCTATATCTCCCCCCAGTCATAAGGATCTCGCAAGGAGAGTTGTGACGATAAATTGTAATGTATAGCATATGTGAAATGCAACATTCAATGTCTATGAAGGAAAGTGATGACATCGTGAGTGTCTGACATTGTTCAATAAATTGCGACACTCATTGTTCAACTAATTGTCACGTCCAGTGTTCAATGATTTGTTTTGTTCAGTGTTTATAATCCTCAAGGTACGTCGGTGGCTTGTGGTGACGTGTAGACCTACAGACAGTAGGGGTTATCTTCAGGTGTTGGGACTGGGAGAGCTTGGAGGGATCGTAGATGCATAGCTCGTGTCAGTAGATGGTCCAGTGTGTGCGTCTGGTGAGCTGGTGTTGCGGGTCCCTTCAGATAGTGCATCAACGAGAGGAGGGAGTGGATGGGATTGATCTTCTTGAATTGTCTCACGATCGTCTGCAGGAGATGGTGGCACATCAACTTGTGGTTGGTGTATGACAGTTTCGCTTGCTGGCTGTCGAGGTTGTGGGTAAACGAGTAGAGGGTTATGAGTTGTAGTAGGAATGACAGGTAGTTCTTCGTCCTTGTGCTGATTGCTTCTAGGCATGGCCCTTCTTACCACAGTAGGAACATAGATGGTGGCCCTGGTTGTGGTCAGATTCCTTGGATGGAATAGTGGACCGGGCCTTGCGGTAGGAGCTGCGGATTGAGTTGCCAGTAGCCAGATTTTCTAAAAGCTTGCTGGCGGAGTGTTTGCCTGCTTCCTTGGCCTCGACAAACTGGACGACTTCATTGAGTGTCATGTCTTGGTTCGTGTGTCCCAACAAGTTGAGCTGGATTTCCTCGATGCCCCTGCAAAGGGCATCTCGAAGTACTGGTTCTGTATAGTCCACATCGTACTGGCAGTTAGGGTATTTTGTGGTGTACTGACACACGCTGGCTTGTCCACGAAGTCTACCCCAAAAGGAATGTACAGTCTCTTCTCTATCTTGGCACATGTCATTAAGTGCGACTCTAGAAATCATAACATTTTCGTCTCTAACTGCAAGAGCCTTAATTGCGAGTAGGACTTCTTGCTCAGTCTTGTTAGATAGTCCCACATTGGATCTGGTAAGGTCTTTTCTGAGTGTCTCATCGCAGCACTCGAGAAGTTGGAGTACTTTGCCCTTTCCATCGACCTTAGTCGCTGCAACATATTCTTCCCATCGTGTTTGGAAGTATTGCCAACCAGAGGTGGTGCCAGCAGATGTAATCGTTGGTCGTTTGACTCATTCCACTTTCAGTGTTCCTGCAGGCGAGGAAGCAACAGTGTGAGTGGTGGTGTTTGCTGTGATTAGAGCAGCAACGATTGTAGGATCCAGGTCTGGAGTGCTGTAAGTGCAGCCATCGATTGGGCATTGAACTGCAGGCATCGTGTTGTGATAAAATTCTTCAAGATTCTAACATAGATAGGTCTCAACCATTTGCTTTTATTATTCGGTAATATTCTTGCATTGTTAGAATCTAAACGATAAAGACAAAAGATATAAAATAAGTACATAATGGTGCTGAAGAGTTCATTCTCCTATAGTGATATAGTAGTATCTAGTAGTATGTAATATATATGTAATATATATGTCAGTGATACATAATTTGTGAATGCACATAACACCCTTTTTTGAAATATTGAACTGAACAAGTTACTTTGAAATGACTCCAGCCATTTCCTAACTACAAATGAAAGAATAAACATCCAGTTTAGTCTAGTCTAACCAGTTGGCATGTATCCATGGCTTGCACAGCTATGCCTTTTGATGGTTGCTCGCAGGTCTGTTTGCCATTTGGTTCAGGGACCAGTGTCAACTTCGTTAAGGTCCCAGATCTTTAGATCTTGCTTTATTATGACCTCCCAGTGTTTCCAAGGTCTACCCCTGCTTAACATACCCTCCATTTTCAGTTCCAGCAATTTCTTTGTCCATGACTCACCCCTCTTGACATGTCCAAACAACGCAAGCATTTTTCATGAAGAGTCTCGTGAAGGGGTGTTATGTGGAGCCTGGAGTAGAGTGTTGCAATGCCGGCTTGTTCTGTCTCCTTTACATTGCAGATCCACCAGAACATCGCTAATTCATTCCGGATCAGCTGCTGTGTATCTTCAACCCACAGTGGCCAGCACTCACTTGCATGTAGCATTGCACTATGGATACAGCTTTGGTACACAACTCTACAATTCCGTAACAAGATACCTTTGTTAGTCAATAAGGGCAATAATTCATGGAAATTTCCCCATGCTACCCTGCATCTCTGTACAGTACAGCTCTCACATGTTCCTCCTGTGAAAATGCTGTCTCCAAGATAGGAAAATGACTCAACCACTTCAAGTTTTTCATCATCAATTTTCACCTCCACACAGCGTCTACCATCAATGGGTCTACTATCAATGGGTCATGCTAGCCCAAGGCAACATGAGCAATAAAAATTAGTATATTTGCAGTATAGAACCTGTCTAAACCACAGCTGATATTTTTTATTTTTGAAGACATCGACAACAGCTTGTGAAGTTGTATACACACTGTTAGGATTTCTTTAAGGCTCAGGGGTATTTAAGTATTTTATTGGTCTTAATGTCATTGTTTAACCTTTATGGAAACACCGTCACTCAGATCTGTATTTTCATATCACTGTCAGAAGAAAATCACTGTTCCGCAATTTTTAGCAAACATTAAATGTATCATCTATTGTCATCAAATAATTATTTTCTTTTCGTGGTGATATACCAACACGGTGGTCAGCGACCTGGAAATCAGGAAAAACCTGGAAAATTCAGGAAAAAAAGAGGGTTGTTTTTGTGTGGGTTTTTTTGTTTGTTTTGGGGGTTTTGGGGGGGTTTAGGGAAATAAGAAAAAGTCGGAATTTCCCCGACCAAAACTTTTATAACAAGTCAGGGAAAATTAAATTTTTCTGTTAACTTTGTTAAGAGGCTCTGATTACTTCCCTGTATATGTAAATTTTTAATGTCTGTTTTTCACTGTATATACATAATTATATTTTGAAACTAGTTTCAGATTCTTCTAGTGTTTAATACGTGTATAGTTCTAGGAATACCACTAATATGATCATTCTGTTTTATAGAACATTTTTCAAACTGAAAGCACTTAAATTTGTGATGATATTCTTTTAAGTTAATCATGTTATTGGTTCAAAATAAAAGGAATAATTAAGAGCGATACATGCTTTATCTTCATTTGTTATGATTTTTCTAAAAAGTCATATTTATAAACCTGTAAGATTGTTGATGATATTTTTATTTTGATTTGATGAATCATTTAGCGACATTAACTTACTTATGATATTTGGAGTTGTAATAAGTAATGTGTATGCTTTTTACTTTTACAGAAAATAGATTAATATTTGAAAGTAAGACTTATTTCAATAATGGTTGGATCTATCCACACTGTTCCGAAGAACTACATTATTTTTTTACTCAGCTGGGTCAAATGACTCATCATGAGAAAAACTCTTTGATCTAATTGATTTGATGGCTGTTATTATTATCAACTGATCTTGTTGAGTAGCCATGTGGGTGATATTAGTTATGGCTGAAACGCCTACTCAGTAAATTCTTGAGTTTTTTTCAATAAAATAAAGGTAATAAAATAATTACCATCACTTTTTATAGTGATGGGAATTATTTTATTACATTAGGAACTGTTTTTGTATTTTCGTGTGGGCTTTGGAATGTTCGATGTAAACAGAATTTCCTATAATTCGTGAGATTTTCGATGGAAAGATAGTTGAGTTCTGACGAACTATGCCGGGTTCGTGCAGTCTCTATGGTGGTGATTGTTTTTCATGCGATGTTATATGTTCTTAAAAACACATACCTTTATCCTTCACGGACAAGGCTAAAGATAGTAGAAGCTAAAAATTTAGCAATGTGTTTAAAGGGGAAAAAGACTTAGTGATTTGGGTTTTCAAAGTTAGTTTTGGGGGCGTATACTGTAGTTTAACTGGAGCAATAGAAATCAGATCCGACTTACGACAGTCACTAAAAATGTGACATGGAGGGAACTCCAATGAATCACTACTTTCGCTGCTCTTAGATACAAGAAAGTACAACGTTTTTGAAGATCGGCCTTATGGTATGAGTGGTACTGCTTTCGTTTCTGCTGTCATAGTGCTGACTTATTTTGATTTCGTAAGCGCTTTCATAGAAGCCTCGATATATATGATGCATTAAAGACTTAACTTTGGTCATTTCAAATGCGTTTTAGAAGATTTGATTCCCACATCTTTTATTTTAGTGTATGGTAAAAGATTTTATTGGTTAGATCTTTGATATTAGGGCTTCTTTGCTTAGCAATCGAAGCACAGTGCTTATTTGAGTCGTTTATTTAGCAAACCTAATGCGAGTTGTCTACACTTGCATGGCAAGCTTTTCAACCTGGCACCTCATTTCAGTAATCTTCTTACTATTGTACCTTTTAAATAACTCACCGCTTGGAAATCCGAATAATTTGTTTTACACTAATAAGACATAAATACTCCCCTCCGGCATTGCCTTGTAATTTCTTTTATGTCGTATCTACTATTTGAAGCAATGCAGGGGATCCCTTTTTTTATGAAGTCAATTCAATTTTATAATTTCTTCATTTGTTTTGCCAAAACAAGGAATTGCAGCAGGTGATTAAAGAAACAGACAGAACACTTAATGAAGTTAAAGATCTATTTGGAGATGATGCGAGGGTACGAATTATTCAACTCAACTCCTATTTTTTGGCAGCTGAGTTTTTAACACATACGTAATGAATATTGATGATAGCGAGCTAACATGCCCACAGTTTTTGTGTTAATGAAAAAATTGTATCTGTCCTTTTTTAAGCCAAAGGCCAAAATCGTGGCATGTAGTATGAAAAAAAGTCGGGATAGGATAACTTTTTAGAGTATTATTTGAAATTTTTCTAGACTGTTTTGAAAGGAGCACTTTTTAAACCATTGATATTTGACAAAACTTTGCATTTTTGGTGCTACACAACTACATAAATGCAAAAGTGTGTGTGTGTGTGTGCGCGCGCGCAAGATCTTAATTCTCAGTGTATTTGCCCCGTGCTGCTCTAAGTAACCCATAGACAGTAGCACTATAAGACAAATATAATAGTTACTGAATATATAGTAATATATAATAATTACTATTTATTAATAATTATTAATTAATATTATATTCAATATATAATGATATATAGTAATATAGTATAGCGTACCTTTCCTTTCATTGAGATGCTTGTTTAGCACTGCAATTCGTGAAATTCTACTGTCTGTTGCTAAGTTTGTTTTAGTAAGATGGTTGCTTGCATATTTTGGTGGTACTTAACCGCATGGCGATATAATTGCCGGCTAATGTTATTAATTACTATTCTTGCGTGGTTATTAATTTACAAAACCAGTATTTGTACATGGAAGACTGAAATAAAGGAAAAGTCTGGAAAAACAGATGAACACGTGATAAACGGGATACGGAAGTTTAAGGCATGCGCAAATTATCCCCATGAAGTGTCAGGCTTAATCTTAATAATGGTTTTTTTAATAGGTCCAAATAAACTGTCAAAATGTTTCTTCTTTTTATTATCATAGAACGTTACTAAAACAGAATGCCAGAAATAACTCCAATTTTTATCGACAGACACGAATAATCGTTTTGACAGAACTTAAATTTACATATTGTAATCATTGGAAAGCTGTATGACAATTAGCTAGCAGAAAATTCTATTTTTATTAAAACTCAAGACAAACCCTAAAATATTGTCACACAGAAAAATTTTGAGTCGGGACAGTTCTCTCGATTATCAAGTTTATCATTTATTCTGGAGTTATATGCTATATCCACAAACACAACCGAACATTTGGATTAGTAATTAGTGAGAGGGGTTTGAACCTGTGATTGTTATGGTCTTTATGTGACGTGAAAACCTATGATCATGCCTTGACAAAAGCTTCTTTTCTTTACTGTCGTGTTTACATCATGTTGTGGGTGGATCTGCAGTGCCTTATGACGCTTGTTATGATAATATTCTGCCTTCTGACTTTATATATGTATTCTTTGTTTACTCCTGGTATGTTCACTTGCAATTGGTATTTTTATCATGATTGTTGGGTTCAGCGTTCTTCATCATCGTCTTTTTTGTGACAGTGTTTTTTTAGTATTTTGTTGTTTTTGTTTTTTGGTTTTGATTCACTAAAATTATGTGATCTGTTCCCTAATTGGCTTATATATTTTTGTAATAGAAGTACAGAAGAATACCACGCGTTACAGCAGCGCCGAACCTGTCAGATTCAAACAGGTAATTAGTTCTTGTTTTTCACTATTTTCTCAGTGATCTTTGGTTTTCTATTATTAGATAATGGCTGCTTCATGCCCGTACAAGAGGGCAGTATAGACATACATAATATGAGTATCTATACTTAACGTGCCGCATTGAGCGCTTTGTATTATTTTGTCACTTTTTCTTTGCTTTTGGAGATAGTTCTACAACTTTGGTGGAACTTTACTAATATTTTTGCGTTTGAATGGTAGCTATGAAGAATTTACTCTCCTTTTCTCCTTTCTTGAAGATAAAGGCTACAAAGTATTAATTTTATATATATATATATATATATATATATATATTTATATATATATATATATATATATATATATATATATTAAATCATCAAGCAACAGAATTTGCTGGCCACAAACTTTGCAATTTATGGGAAATAATAAAACCGTTTTAACAGACCAGGTACTTACAATCGGAAATCAAATCGTTTTTCCATTGAAATTCTGCTTCTCTTTTGTTAAATTGGAATACCAGACTGTTGTAGGAAGTGCCAGATTACCGGATCAAGATAGAACCGAAAATAAAGGGTTACTGATGGAGATAAGTGTGACGTCTTTGGACTTGATCCAGATTTGTTTTACAGTTTCCCGGAGTTTTTTTTATTAAAATTGTTTACCACGAGTTTTTAGGCACGTAGTTTATTGTCTTTATTTGTTATTAATGTGTTACAAACTAGTTTCATGTGCCTAGTACGTTTTAGCTTTATTACCTTGTAAGAGTCTTTAATTAGTTTCTGGATACGTCTTTTTTTGCTATTCTTCTCGTGATTTAAGTCATCTTCATTGTCATTTTTCACTTATTTTAAAATCTATAAATAATCTATGAATATATTTAAACGCCATGTAATGAAAGCTTCTATTGAGTTCCATCATTGTAGATTTTGGAAGCGGTTGATCAGAATTGAAACAAAGAGTTTTACTTGTTGTCTCTATTTTCCTCTTGGATATATGCTTTTTGGCAGTCCTACAATAGTAAGGTTATGCTGCAATAAATAGAGACTAGTTTCAGTCAATTCCATAGTATGATATTTGTAATATACAGTTACGTGAGTGTGAAAATCTAACTCCATGATCAGAAACTATTGTGCAACAACAAATTTTAGGCTGACAGATCTCTTCTCCGCATAATATAATATAAATTCGATGTGTTCAATGCAAAGGATGTAACTACTTCATATGTTTTGAGGTAATCTTTACCTTTGTGTATGGCATAAAAAACCTCACATTTTTGGTGAGGCACCATTTGGCGCCAATCCTCTGGCTGGAAATTGTGCTTCACACTGATTAAGCCCAACACTGGCTTAAATTTTGGAATCTTTGGCGGTGGTATTATGTCGTATTTCATTTTCATGCATTTCTTCTGTTCAAAATTTTGTTTTTTAATCACAAATGCTCTTAGTTTCGCTATAAATTATAGAACCATCCCCATTCCTAACCCAGAAGAGTTTTGTTAAACAAGTTGATTCTAAAAATTACGTCATTCAAATGAGCAAGTCATATTAGTCTCAGCTTGTCTGAAATGCTTCCTCAAAATGATACGGTTTTGGCCTTTCCTATTATTGTTGTTAAAGATTATTTCCACCTTGGAGCCGTATGAATTACCTGTGTAAGACCAGGTTGGTTGGGGTTGACATCTATATCTTGTCGCAAAAGTCGGGACGGTTGGGTACCCTAGCATTTTCCATTTGAATGACATAATTTACCACAGCTGTACCTTTTTGAGGTAGATCCCTGTAGGCAAGAGCCTGCCAATGTACAATGAAATGCAAATACAATGATTTCTTAAATCAGGAATTGTGCATTTTTATAACTTCCAGGAACAAAAAAACCCCAACAAAACAAGCCATTAACAATGATAATATTAAACAGTTTAGTTCAAGGAGATTCGTCAGTATTTAAAAAATGGAAACCTTGTAAAAGGCAACTGTTGTTGTAGTTGTTTGAAGCTACAAGAAAAATTGATATTTTTTAATTAACGGTTATAAAGATTCCTCACAAAATGAGGCCTCTGGAAATCTCACAACTTCGTAGTTCTACTGTGTTATATGATATATAAATTAACTATTTCCCATTTTTTGGGAAGTAGTCAATTTTTGACAATGGCGTGAGATTTCTTTTCCCTTGCAATTTTAAGTGGTACTTAACTGGAAGAACAAACTATACTTTTACTCTGGTAGTAAAGTAGACTAGACATAGCCAGGTAACACCACTTTACAATGCCTACCTCTACAACGAATCAGGCTGTATCGTTTTACTGCAACTGGAGCCGAATGGTGTAGGGTTTTTAAATTATTAATTATTACATAATGAGAAAAGCGAATTTAAATGTAATGGAAGAGGGTATAAGAATCGGGGTCAGGAAGATAAACAACCTTCAGTATGCTGACGACACAGCACTCCTTACTAACGATGATGATGTTCTGAAGAGAATCTTGACGAGCGGATATATCGTGGAATTCAAACTAGATAACCACGTGATTGAAGTTTTCTTATCATTTACATTTTTGGGATCAAAGGTCGAAGACCTTGGAACATATAAAGGAAAAGTTAGTTTAAATCGATATAAGAAACATTGTTCGCTTTTGTAGGTAAAGAATTTTATTACTTTGAGTGTCGAATTGTGATTTATATGCACTAGTTGTGAAAAGATATTAATGACATTCAGCTCCACACCTTATATGCAGAATTTATTTTTGCTTTTATTTCTTCATTGCAGAAACACCAAAGGGGCTGCGGAGATAGACCAGGAACTGGTGTACCCCCAAGTATTGAATGATTCAGATGAGGACACTGACAGCAGTTATGAAGCAGGTAATAGATTAATGAGATAGTTGGTACTTTGATAAGGCTACTTTTTTATGTTCTGTGCAAAGGTTTATTTCCCATGGAAAATCCTGATTTTTAAGCAGAAAAGAAACCATTGTAAATAAATTAAAAAGCTCCTGATGGAATTCAATAGACCTTTGTAGTACAACAAATTCTGTTGATCGAGAGTGGGGCTTTTTTCACAACTAAGCATTCACCAAAATCTCACCATAGAAATACAGTACATGAAGATAATCCCTAACCAAGCATCCTAAATTAACATAATTGAGGCTATTAAAGACTATTTAATTACCATAAAAACGCAGACAAATTCTGTTTGGTTGGAAAGAAATGGATTTGACATCCACTTAACCCAGGGCACCATTCCAGTGCCATCTACGTTTTTGCCTTGAGAGCTCCTGGAATCTTAACACGAATGATCGCATTTCTTTTTTTTTTCTTTTTTCATCAAGTAAACTTTTTTGGCAACTTAATTAAAAATAAAATAAAATAAGAGCTATGAAATGTGAAATTTATAGTGAGAATTGAGGCTCTGTGGTGCTGTACTTTGGTACGTACTGCTCACCTTGAGAGACCGCTATCCCAATAGAGGGGTAGGCCCAGTCCTTTTCTTCCAATCAACTCTGTTCATCGCGTCTTCCAATCGCAGATTTCTCTCACTTTGGTACGTACTAATTACTCTTAATTTACCTCTAGTGTGTTTTTTTTTTCTCATACAGCACTTAGAGCTACCTGATACCAAAGAATTCCCCACACCAGACTGGCCTAAAAACTGCAGCAAATATTTTTTAACAACGATTTCTTTAATTTTGATTTTTAAGCGTTTTCGTTACTGAGTACTTTTTAAAATTTCGTCAGTAAAAATAACTTTCGTACAGGGTTCGGTTTTACCACGAATTAACTAATATTTTTTTTCAATAGCCCAAAAGCTTCAACTGTCATTAAGAAAGGAGGGATTTTATTGGTATTCAAGGGAGTAGTCGTTTGAAAACGGTAGCAGGTTTACATTTCTTTAATTTGTTACTGCGTAATCACCGAAATGTTCCTTATTTAAGACTCGTCTCTGTACTAAAAGTGAGGAAAATAAACTGCTCTATGACCATTAGAGGAAGCAAATTGTCATTATGACAAAAAAAAACATTCACCTGGCAGCTCCATCGGTATGCCCTTTTGAAATTTTTGAAAAATGGCATTGGTTTTTGGATTTGAATAATAGGTTTATTTAGGACTGTTTGTTTGATAAGAAAATGAACCCTTTTCTGCATAAACTCGTCATTGTTGTTGTCATTGTTGTTGTCATTGTTGTTGGCGTTGATGTTGTCATTGTCGTTGGCGTTGTTATCGTGGTCATCATTAGGATAGTAAAGTATAACGACTTGAAATATGAAGTGTAGTTTTGAAGCCCATGAAAAAATATTTCCTGACGCGACCCTGCTTCCGCAAATGTAACCATCTAGAATAAATCAATTTGTTGGAGTTTTACTTCGTTATCGGACTCGTATTTACAAAACCTGTCTTTTATTTCTTAAAGATAGTGCCAAAGATGAAGGAATCGAGCAAAACATGGAAGCGGCGTCAAAATTCAATGGAACACTTGATGTTGACTATTTTAGAAAGCTCCTTCGTGAAGAGGAGGATCGTCAATCAAAACAGCAGCAATTAGATGAAGGCATTCAACATCGCCTGTTAAACAAAGCAACCATTATCGAAAAAGAAATTCCATGCAAATCAAATGATGCTGACGTTCATACACTTATTCAAGGGAATACCAACAGCTTAAACAGGGGTATGTATACACACATATATGGCTTATTTTTGTATATTCCTTGTTGAAAATTCTAACAAATGTTAACAATTTTCTCTTTCTTCCGTTGTTCATAAGTGTGCATTACTTCAGGTTTGATAAGAAAATCATTCCAACAAATATTAATTACTTTTCGTTTTGGGTTACTATTATATTTTCTCAACGGTAGGGACTTTGAAAATAATGACGCTATTAATTGAAGAAATGGGATGAAAGGGTCTTTCAGCTTTATCCATGTACCAATAGCTGTTGATTTGTAAAGTGGGGGGAGGAGGGGGGTCCTAAATCCATATTTCCACATTTAAGTTTTAAGACTGTATTGTATATACTAAGACACTTTATGTATACGAACATGAATTGTTATTTTATGCTATTCTTTATTCTCTGTGTTTGCCACATAAACTAGGCTGCGGCAATGTGACGAAAAGGTAACGAAAAGGTCTTTAATTATCATATCCGGTCAGGGCATGAATTGAAAGCGATACTACTTTAATTTGCAGTATTGAAAGCTTTACGACAGTACAACTCTATTATGACACTTTTTATCTAAAACTATGGAAATCAAGCAAAGGTGGCTGGATTATTTGAAGTAGTTATTGAACACGGAGAATGCGCGGCAGAAGCTGGAGGCAGTGGAAGCAGTTGAAGGACCAGTGGAAGAAATCACAGTAGAGGCGTTGCAGGCAGCACTGGGGAAAATGGAAGAAGAGGAAAACACCGGGACCATCCGAGGTTACGAACGACATGATCGGAGCGTTAGGAGAGGGAGGAACCATATGGCTAACGGAAATCATCAGGAAAGTTTGGGATGAAGAGGAAATACCAGAAGACTGGCACAAGAGTATTTTGGTGCCAATCTACAAGCAGAAAGGAGAAATTGTGCAGTGCGGCAATTTTCGAGGGATCAAGCTACTAGAGCATGGGATGAAAGTGTATGAAAGAGTGTTGGATAGAAGGCTAAGGGATTTGATTGAGATAGATAACATGCAGTTTGGTTTTATGCCAGGAAAAAGTACAACAGATGCCAGTTTTATTCTACGGCAAAGGCAAGAAAAGAAGCTGGAAGGTAATCAAAGGATGTTCATGGCCTTTGTGGACTTGGAAAAGGCATACGACCGGATCCCAATAGAAGTTGAATACTGGTGTCTACGGAAGAGGGGAGTACCAGAAATAATTGTTAGAGTGGTGCAATGCTTGTACAGCCGAAGCAAGACCGTTGTAAGGACCCCCGTAGGCGAGACCGACCAGTTCAACATTCAAGTCGGCTTGCATCAGAGCTCAGCACTAAGCCCTTTCCTATTTTCGGTCGTCATAGACACAATTAGTGCAACGGCGAGACAAGGTCTACCAACAGAACTTCTCTATGCAAATGATCTCGCGATCACAGCGGAGAGTGAAGCTGACCTGCAAAGAAAACTAGTAAAATGGCAGAGATCGTTGGAAAGGAATGGACTGAAAGTAAATGCAAAGCAGACAGAAACATTAGTGACCAGCAAAGATGGAGTAGAGGAGTGCCACATGGTAGATGCACAAGGGATCCAATAAATCAGGTAGAACAGTTATGCTACCTTGGTTCAATTGTGGAGGGACGAGGAGGGTGAAGTGAGGAGATCAGGAACAGAATCAAGAGAGCGTGGATGAAGTGGAGATAAACAAGTGGAATAGTGTGTGACAGGGAAATGCCAGTTATGTTGAAAGTTAAGATGTATAAGTGTATGATCTGACCAGTGTTGTTGTACGGACTAGAGGTGATGGCATTGAGAAGAGTGGAAGAGAGGGCACTAATGTCGACTGAGATGAGGATGTTAAGATGGATGATAGGTCTGCCTCTGCGGGAGCACCGAACTAACGAGGGTGTTCGAGAGTTCACGAAGGTTACCAGTATCCGAGAGAAGGCAAGAGAAGCAAGGTTTGTGTTGGTAAGGTCATGTCATGAGAATGGGAGAAGAAATGGGGGTAAAGAAGACATTCGACAGCAAGGTAGAGGGCAAGAGGAGCAGGGGAAGACAGAAGCTAAGGTGGGCGACAAAGGAGGATGTCAAGGACAGGCGAAAGTGGAGAAGACTGTGTCGAGCGGCCGACCCGACCTCACCCGTTGGAAAAGGCCGAAAGGAGAAGAAGAAGTACAGCTTATTAATTATGCGTACATGTTGCAAAAGTTGAAGTTTTTTCAATCAACCATCCACTGTGGGCCATATTACACCATTGATATCTGAATATGTTGTAATTCCAAAATTCAGTACTTTCTTTCAATTTTTTTAGCTACTTTATTTAAATTTGTAACAGTTATGCTGTCTTATTGATACTTTTGTTCTAATACCTGAATACTAAAACATTTAGTAGGGTAATCAGTAGAGGGTGTCAGTTATAAGTAAGCGAGAAGTGATTTTACTGGTGCCAAGATTTAGTCCTGCTAAAAATTTTCAAAATTGTGTTTAGTGATGCTTGACTTCAATGTGATACAAACGTAAAACGTAAACTTTGTAAGGAAACGCCCCTTTTGAGACTATCTTGATGAAATTTTTTTAAATAGAAACGATCAGCACCACTCCTGTGTTTGAAAAATTGTACCTATTCTATAGCTTCCTTTAAGATAAATATGAATATAGTTGGTATTATATTTGACAGAACTAGAAAGGAGAAAATACCGATTTTAGAGCCAGTGCTACATAATAGACTTATTAAAATCCGAAGCGGAACAAATATATATATATATATATATATATATATATCCTGAAGAAAAAAACAGCCCACACGTACTGCACTTCTGACACTTTGCTAACATAACGTCACTGACATTATCCCTTTGTCTTGTGTTAAGTGAAATCAAGTATAATTATAAGTATAAGTATAATTATTAAAAAATTAACCACTGGCCGTTGTCAAAAGTTATTACTTACAGAACTCATAACAAATTATCGAGGGAAACGAGTGAAAAATATGGGTTGTACCATACTAGACTTATACTGTTTTATTTTTTAATGAAATTTTTGTTTACGCCCAAACGACAGGTACGCTTAAAGACAAGAATACCAATATAGATTGTTTGAGGTATGGAGCTCTATTGTGATTGAGTTAACAAGTATTTTTCTTGAAGCTTTTGTTTCCTAATGTTTATGTAAACGCCATACATTTATATCACACCGCCCCTCGTCTGGCCGGGTTATGTCCGACTTGCGAGAAGGAGGGTGTCGCTCAGTCAGTATACTGCCCGTATGCGTCCAGGTGATGGTTTTATAAATCTATTTATTTTCCTATTTCAGTTTTTGGCGATTTGATAAAACGAATGGGCTTCAGTACACGGTAGACCTTCAGTGGTCAGGGGTGCGAAGTATCTCCGGACTCCGGATTGANGTTTGAGGTATGGAGCTCTATTTTTACATCATCGAAATTACAAATAAATCTATTGTGATTGAGTTAACAAGTATTTTTCTTGAAGCTTTTGCTTCCTAATGTTTATGTAAACGCCATACATTTATATCACACCGCCCCTCGTCTGGCCGGGTTATGTCCGACTTGCGAGAAGGAGGGTGTCGCTCAGTCAGTATACTGCCCGTATGCGTCCAGGTGATGGTTTTATAAATCTATTTATTTTCCTATTTCAGTTTTTGGCGATTTGATAAAACGAATGGGCTTCAGTACACGGTAGACCTTCAGTGGTCAGGGGTGCGAAGTATCTCCGGACTCCGGATTGATTCCATGCCCGTACGTATAAACTCGAGATGTGGTAGTACTGACTGCACACAGATCCTGAAAAAGCTACTATCTTCAAAAAATATTCTCACTTAAGCTTTCAGTAATCTAAGAGGTCTTTACAATTTTTCTTTTTTGAAAGCTCTCTTTCAATTTGACTCTCCCCATATTCCTGCGCTTTGCGGGACAGTCCTCAGTGACGGTTTTGGTAATAGTGATCTTGTTGCTGACGGCTGTTTACTTCTGTTTCGAACAGACTCTACAACTCATCGTCATGATCTTCCTATGTGCTGTACAGGATCATCCAGTTGTTAGAGTACGTTGTTAGAGTCAAAAGAAAACCCTTTCATGTGCTTTAGAATGTCCCATCTTCAGATCACTTGTTACCTATTTTCCCTGAGAACGTATACGACTCCATAGATAATGCTCAAGACAAACATCACACCGCTAACATAATCTCTGTGGTGACTTCAATGTGCAATGAGCTGGTTTACTCATTCTAATAAGACTGATAGGCCTGGAGAAGTTACATACAACTCAACAACTGCTCCTGATCTTGTACAGCTTGTCAATTGCCACTTCTATTTCTGAGCTTTGTAGAGTTTAAGCTTCCTGTTTTAAATTTTGTTGACAATACACATCTTTGTAAGACGTTTAAATTTGGTCAGACTGACTGAAATGGATATCAACAACTACTTGCTGATATTTCTTGAAATTAAGTTTTTAGGAAATCAGCTTTTGATGCTGCAACTAAATTCATAGTGTGGGTTTATTTTAGTATTGAAACATTTGCTCCTAGTCGTACTTACAATGTCAACATCGTTATCCATGGTTCAGTGCTAATTGTTCTTCCGCCATTCCTCATCACAATCATTACTTTGTTCAATTTCAACGTGATTGAACTTATGAATCTGGGGTTTCTTTCAGACGGACTAGCAAAGGTGATTTCTGATGCTAAATCTCGCTATCCTGAGAGTTCGTTTATCTATTCCGAAAATTTTGGAAGACGTCATTTTTATTCTTTGACCAACTCTTTTCCTTCTTTACATCTTCCTGGTAGTTTGCTCCAGTTCTTCAACATCTATGGTGATGACACTAAGTTGTAGTCAGGCACTGGGCACAAGAGAGCTGAGCAGAAACAAGTGAAACTTAAAGATTTCGAGTCTGATCTTCAAGCTGTCAGAGAATTGGGAAGGAAATAATTGGTTTCTTTTAGTGTGACCAAAACGCAATTATGTCGTTCAGTAGAAAGATTTGTTGTTGTCTCCCTGTAAAGTTCAGGGATAATCATTGTGATGTTAACTTTGATAGGATTGCTTTTCGTCTTTTGGGAATGGTCATCAATAAAGCTGGTTCATTTGTCATTTTCTCCGTATTTCCTGAGTTTCTTATATCCAATCTATTGTTAAATCTGCTTTTAAAAAGTCTGGTTTATTGAATTCCGCTTGAGAATACTTTACCCCTGGGACCTTTTTTATCTCTATAAACCTACCATCCATCTTTGCATAGAGTACTGTTGCCATATTAGAAGAGATGCTCCCACATCTTGAATTCTATGTTCTTGGTCAAGTTCAAAAACGTATTTGTCACTTGATAAATCCAAATCTGTGGGTATGCGGGACAGTTCGAGCCTCAGGGTTTTGGACAGACCTGCCTTACATAGTCCCCGGGCCACCGTGTGGCAAGGTGTACCACCCGGTCCGCCACCCCTTATAAGGTCACGGAGTCCTTTTTGAGTAGGGATGTGCACTTTGGGCGTAGGAACTTCTTCTGAGATCACCGGCCAGTGGTGTGCAATTACGGGTAGGCAGAGCTCATTTACCCTTGGAAAGCAATCCGCCTAGGAGAAGGAAACTCCGGTTAAGGAAACAAGGGACGAGCTCAAGGATTAGATTAGGAACCTGGGATGTTCGATCTATGACAGGTAAATCAAGGGAGATTGGGGATGTCATGAAAAGAAGGAAAATAGATATTCTATGTGTACAGGAAACGGTATTGGAGGGCCACAGAGTAAAAGAGATAGGTGAAGGATTTAAACTGTTCTATCATGGAAGAGATACCAGAAGAAACGCGGTGAGAGTTGTTGCCAGTAATGATCGAAAGGACAATGTCGCCAGTGTCAGGAGAGTAAATGAAAGATTGATGTTAGTTCAGATAGCCACTGATACTGGCTTTATAAATGTGATAAGTGGATATGCTCCACAAGTGGGTTGTTAGGGGGAAGAAAAAAATTTTTTTTGAGCAATTGGAAAGCTTGTAGTTGATGCAGACTTGAATGGGCATGTTGGGGAAAACAGGGGTGGCTTTGAGAAACAGCATGGGGGAGAAGGTTATTGAGTCTGAAACCCAGAAGGCACAAAAATACTTGGCATGGCACAATCACTCGAGCTCTTGATCAACGCATGGTTCATGAAGAAGGATGAGCATAAGGTAGTCTACCGCAGTGGTGGAGCTGACAGCCAGATTGACTTTTTGCTCAAAAGAAGAAGTTTTAGGAAATGCGTGATTGACTGCAAAGTGATAGCAGGCGAAGCAGTGGTCAGACAACACAGGCTGCTTGTGGTAGATCTGAGGATGAAAAGGCAAAATAAAAGGCAGCGGAAAGGGGGAAAGCGCATCAATATTTGTAATCTGAAGCAAAGAGAAAAAGCTAAAGTTTTCAAGGAAAAAGTAATAGAGCTGAAACGAGTGAAGGTTGTTCATGAAGTACAGGGAAAATGGGTAAAGCTCAAGAATAGTATCACAGAGGCAGCAAGGGAAGATTCTGGAGAAACACAACCAAGGGCCAAGGAGACGTGGTGGTGGACTGAGCATGTTCAAAAAGCCGCGAGGGAAAAACGAGCAGCCTTTAGGAGCCTAAAGGAAGATATAAGCATTGTAAGAGATTGGCAAAGACAGCAGAAGCAACAGCAGATGCAGAGCATTATTGGAACTGGTACGAACATATCGATAGCCGGGATGATCAAAGGAATATTTTCATGATAGCAAAGGCAAAGGAACGAGCAAAGTCTGACAAAGGAGATACGGTTCTTATTAAGGATAACCAAGGAAGTGTTTTGAGCCAAGGCAAGCAGATAACAGACAGGTGGAGGGAATATTTCTCACAGCTTTTGAATACAGAGAATCCACGGGATAAGGTAGAAGAGGTATGCCCAGTTGAAGGTCCAGAATATCAAATAACCGAAAAGGAAGTGAGAAGTACATTGAAAAGCATGAAAGGAGGCAAAGCGCCTCCTTTATTTTGATATATATTGGATGAAGAAAAGATTCCGAGTGACTGGACCGAAAGCTTGTTGATCCCTATCTACAAGCAAAAGGAAGACAATTTGAACTGCAACAGCTACAGAGGAATAAAGCTATTGAAACATGCAATGAAGCTCTTTGAGAAGATTCTGGACAAGAGATTAAGAAGGGTAGTTGGAATTGACAACATGCAGTTTGCATTCATGGAAAGGAGAGGCACAGTTGAGTCAGCTGCAAGAGATGGTACTAGAGGGCAACAGGAAATTCTACACTGGTTACACCTGGAAATGGCTTTTGTTAGGGTCCCTAGGGATTGGTCTATTGGTGTCTCCGAAAAAGAGAAGTCAACGAAAAGCTCGTGAGAGTAGTCAAAAGCCTTTACACATGCTGTGAAACCTTGGTACTAATGGGTGCAAGGGAGACATACCCCTTTGAAGTCAGGGTAGGATTGCACCAAGGGTCAGCCTTTAGCCTGCTGCTGTTTATCACTATCATGAACACAATCTCGGAGGAAATACGCAGAGGTACTCCACAAGAACTCCTTTTTGCCGACGATTTAGCCATTACAGCCAACGATGAAAGAGAGCTGCAGGAGAGAATGGGAGAGTGGCAAGAAGCTCTGGAGAAGAGGGGCCTAAAAGTGAATGCAAAGAAGAAGACGGAAGTAATGCTATCAAGTAGGCAAGTTGTCGAAGTCCCTAAGATAGTGGATATCCACGGAGAGGAGATAAAGGCAGTGGATAAGTTAAGTACTCAGGTTCCATCATTGAAAAGAAAGGAGATTGTGAGGAAGAAGTCAAGGCAAGAATTGGGAGTGCCTAGAGGAAATGGTCTGAGAGTAGTACAGTTGTCTGCCACAAGAAGGTGCCACTTCATCTCAAGAGCTATTTCTATAAGACAGGCATCAGACCTGTTATGCTGTATGTAGCTGAAATTTGATCTTGGAAGAAAGCACTAGAGAGAAAGCTGGAAACCACAGAGATAAGGATGGTGCGATGGATGAGTGGAGTATCTTCTCTTAGTCTTTTCTATAGGTATTACGATTGTATGTGTTCTGATGAGCTTTCCTCGCTGTTACTAGCTCAGTTTGTTGCATCTTCTATGTTCTCTCAAAGCCTTCATTATTATGCAGTTGTTGCCCCTTGTAATGTATCCTTTTACGAACCCTGTTTTCCTCGCTCTGCTAAGTTGTCGAACTCTTGGGCTTCTGAGTGCTTTCTGTCATCCTTTGACTGGAATATTTTAAAGTATGGAGTTAATTCTTACCTCTTGGTTTGACCCTCTTTTTTCTGTCTTTTCTTCACAGTTCCATACACCAACTGTCATTTTGCCCTTTATGGTCCATAACCCATAATTTGTGTTGAAACACGAAATATATTTGTTGTATATCTCATCGATACTTTAAAGATATATCTATCATCTACGTAACTGAAATATCGTGAGGCTATAAGTTCCAAAACTCTCACCTTTTTCACCTTCTATGTAACGATCTCCTACAGGCATTGAGCACTTTTTGTAATAAATGCAACATATAACAACATATGGGTGTTTTGTGGATATGGTTGTAGTTGCATATTAGCACTAACATTTTCTGCACCTACAATTGGAGAATGTTGTATATACGTTGCGTAAATATTCTATATATGTGCGCGTGTGTGTGTGTGTGATTTTAATAGATTCTGTACTTTAGTATGGCTTATTGACGTTGAAAGTTGTCGACCCACTTACTGGAATTGTGTAGAAATCTATTGTATGCTATGGTTTGCTGAGATCTTACGACAAGAGTTGGCTCTTAATGAGAGCTACTGATCATATGGAGAAGACATTGTACACTGGATCATTTTGAGCTTATTGGTCATGATGACAGAACTCAAGAATAAGGGATGCTTGCATAGGAGGAGCCTGTCTAACGAAAAAGTATTTTCTACTAATTTTAAAACAAGGCTTGTGGCATACACTTTTGGAATTTCCTTAACTTACTAACTGTGTGACATGACAAAGCCGAAGTTAGTGGATAAATGGATGTTTGTTTCTTTTTTTACGCAAGTTATTCTTGTAGCTTCTTTTTGGAATTAATAGGGGCTCACACAGAGAAGGCTTTCATTTTGCCAAATTTCTTCTAAATCCCGGACTTACAAGCAGTTTGAATTTATCCCATGCTGAAGATATAAAGATGTCCATTTTTCTCCAACCCCGGCTCACCATTTGAAATACTTTAATCCACACACGAACTCGAATCCACTTTGGTGTCATGACGTATTTCTCACATTTCGACTTGTGTTTGTTCATTTTACTATAGATATAGATATTATTATATATTTTTTATTATTACTACTACTATCATTCTGTATGTACAATTAACACTACAAACAAAGGATTAGGTTTAACGACAGAACTGTTTTTTTCTACTTTGGATGTACCTTCAGTACATGAAGATCTGCATTTTGAAAACCGACCTTCGGGTACCATGGAGCTCTAAAATCTTTCACCTGGGTGACCGAATTTCATAGAAACGAAGAAATTGAATACATTTGAGTGAGAAACCTTTTTCGTGTAGGTGTGGGTGTTTCTAACGTTTTCTTTATTGCTTTTGAAACAGCCTTGATTTCTATTTAAGTTTTGTCATTAAGGCGTCGACCCACTCACTTGGACCTGATTTTTTGAACACCAACTTGGTTCTATCAATCATCATAAACAACAGTTGGATTCACAAAAAGTAATACTTAAAAATTAAATTTTTATCCGCTTTGGGGTCATTTCGGTTCATTTATCTACGTTTGCATTTCAGTCATTGAAACGTTTCTTGTAAGCCCCCATCAAAGCTACCCGAATATATATCTTTTCCTTTGCTTTATATTAATATTTAGACCTGTGACTAGTATAAACGTCAAGTGTTTTTACATTATTTCTATCATTTTGAAGTTTTAAATGACTAAAACCTATCTTAATATATATATGAAATGTTTGAACTCCCCCATTTTTGTACTATATTTTGTGTAGAATGAATAACAAGAAGGAGTCTGAAGCTGAAGCAAACTATAGTAGATTTAACGACTTACAAAGGGTTGGTATTTATCATATAAGAAAAATTTATTTTTTGTGTGTGTGTGTGGTAGACCTTTAAGCTTTTCAAGTACTTATGTCAAAATAATTTTCCTTTCAAATCGTATCTTATGTTAAAACAAATTATACGAGAATAGTGGTATAGTGGTTTAGTGGTTTAGTCTAATTCTACAGTGCTTATGAATGTTATCAGAAGATTTATTTGGTATCTCTTGTTACCTGATTGCTTCTCCAGACAGTGCATTATCATTTTGGGGGATTTGAAATTTATGCAGAAACCTATCCATTCTTAGAAAATAGGCGAATGTCTCTTGTATGGGTATGTGTTCATGTTTCCTATCTTGGGCAGTACAAAGTGTCTGCTAAGTTATATTATCTCATGGGGAATATATTCCCAAAGGGAACTTTTTCATGACCATAGTTTTAACCTTTGAGTCTCCCGAAATCGGAGGATCTTGAAACCTGTACCTGTATTTTGTGTTAGCTTATGCGATCCACTGAACCAATACGCTGTAAAATTACGTGTGATGATAGTCAGGTCTGATATAGCCTACCTTAAAAGACTAGGAGTGGATCTTGGATGGTCTGGAACTCCAAACTAGTATTTCGCTGTTACGAGCAGAAACTAAAACCACTAGACAAAAAAGATGAAAATTTGCATGACTTTCGGGCCATGTGTGATGTCGGACTTGGTGACTGTCGGACTCGGAATTCCGAGTGAAATAAATCCCATTTTTGTCGTGGACAACGGCGGATTCTATGGATGTCCTGAACTGTAAACCCGATTTTTGTTTTACCCGTAGATGTCAAACTCTCCATTACGTAAGCTATTGATTCACAATAAAATTGCCAATGCTGCAACAAATCAGAAGAACTCTCAAACGTGGGAAGTAGTAAATAGTAATGCTGTGTATGAACACAGTTGGATTCCCGAAAGGAGACACAGGCGTTTTTGACACCATAAATAATGTTCTTTTTGTGTTATGTTTTCTACATGTTTTTAGGTGCCAAATTGGGACCGTGCATATGTACCTCGACTGTGTGTTAAGAATTAGCTTTAGAGAATAATAAAGAGCTAGGTTCCACCCTTTAACAATCAAGAGGCAGAAAGCACTCGGCACTGAAAATCACTGATGCCGATTATGCCAATCTTCTTATCACTTGATACTACCTGAGAGATGGATTAATACTTTAAGATAAACCAAAACAAACTGTGAGCAAAATTTGATTTAATGAAAATGCCAGTAAAACAGAACTGGTTGGCTACAAGTACTAAAGTTCAACCTCGGTCAAATGGCTCCATAATAACAACATCAAAGCTGAGATAGTTCTCTCTGGAAAGCAATATTTCATCAACAAGATGTTATGTAGAAACTAGGTTTGGAAATACATGGAGTCTTCTAAATAATGTAGATACTTTATAGACGTAATCACTGCTGACATATCTTAAAAAAAGCTTCTTTCTGGCAACATTGAATTCACTTCTTATGTCTGGATCATCTTCGCAAATTCTGACAATATCACTAAAGAGAGCTTTTCTTGGTGGTTATATTAGAATGTAACAAACTTGAGTCATAGGCTGGGTTTAAACACCTGAGAAGACCCAACAGACACACAAAATCCCTTTCTGTTGTTTTAGTCATAGCTTCAAGTATTTTTATCAAGCACACTGGGTAAAACGTTTGATGTATCTAAATATCCAGAAACTGATCCCTGCTGGTGCTTCGGTACCTATTTTTGGCGTCAAAGCTGCCCTTTTGAGTATTAAATTTTACTGTTCTGTGACCTTTGATATACTGAGCTTTGTTGCTTTAGAGTCTTGGAAGTGGAATAAAGCAGGTTTTGCGACCTGCTTTATTCCACTTCAAATGCCGCGTAATTTTATCAGTGGAATCTGAGCCTTTTTTACGTTATAAATTTAGGAAACAAAATTCTGTAATGGAATCAAAACTCCCTTCAGATTTCTTATCTGCCCTGCAACCTTTAATTTTGATCCAGGTTTGTGAGATGTTTGTGAGACATTTTTGGGACTTTTGTGGGGGTTGTTTCCCGGTTAATTATGACAAGCGTCATAGACTAGAAAGCGGTACGTGTTGAGTTCTTATTTTTGCTGTGTTGGCCAATGTGAAAGAAGTTGGTAAAAAGTAGACTTCTGGATTTGAGAAAACTGGTCATTCATTCCCTCAAATCACCTCAGTAACTGTAATCTTCAGAACAGTTTAGATGAGACTTGTAATATTTGCTTTTGTTTTATTGTTATTGTTTTTTGTTTTCGTTGTTTTTTTAGACACTTAACACCTTAGAGAAAGAAATCTCAGAACTCGAACTTAAGTCAGGAAGACCTTCAAAACCGAATTACCAAGTAAGAATTTTTGTATACTCTTTTAGTAAATGATTTTTAGCATTATTAGGTAAGGAAATACAAGTAGTACATGGTATCATAATAGTTTAAATTTTATGTCATTTTACTTTACGCTTTAGCCTTGCTCTGATTTTTTGCTGTATACTTTGACATAATATAATTAGGGAAGAGAAAATCATGAATTCTGAAAATTCACGTTACCCAGTTTTTGCTGAACAGAAATGTCCGGGGAAAAGAAGGTAAAACGATGGTAAAAATGTAGGCACACCTAAATGGATTTGTACCCGCCACTACCGCTTTTTTGGTTATCTAGTGTATCGACTGAACTCTCGGCACTTTGCTCATGAAGACCATTTTGTACAACTTTCTCCGCTTCAGCTTCCCACTCTTTAATTCATGACAATCTAGAAGGGCAGTCAAGTGGAAAATTAAGTTNTAGCCTTGCTCTGATTTTTTGCTGTATACTTTGACATAATATAATTAGGGAAGAGAAAATCATGAATTCTGAAAATTCACGTTACCCAGTTTTTGCTGAACAGAAATGTCCGGGGAAAAGAAGGTAAAACGATGGTAAAAATGTAGGCACACCTAAATGGATTTGTACCCGCCACTACCGCTTTTTTGGTTATCTAGTGTATCGACTGAACTCTCGGCACTTTGCTCATGAAGACCATTTTGTACAACTTTCTCCGCTTCAGCTTCCCACTCTTTAATTCATGACAATCTAGAAGGGCAGTCAAGTGGAAAATTAAGTTACAAAAGGGTTCCGAACCATTGCCCCTAGAGTAAGTTGGTAGAGCACATGGCCATACAACCCATAGGCACCGGTTCAAATCTTGTTGACTGCAATTTATGTTTTCCGTTCCTGTTTTTTTGAATTTCCTTACAACTTCCTTTTGTTAGCCTCAAAAATAACTACTAAAACTGCAGTGACCGGTTATTTGAGACTCCCAACCTGTAGATAAATATTAAGACGAATGAGTCTACTCGTCAGACCTTTGACAGATACTGTGACATTGCTTAGCAACCATTGTGGCATTTTGGTTTCGAATGTAGAGGTCCTTAGCTGGCAATTAGCATGACCTCAAGACCTTGAAATACCAGGTTTTCCTCTGGTAGGATTAGGTCTCCCTCACGGAGAGGAGGTCCTCTTCAGCCCTGGTTGGCAAACCTCCTAGATGGTGTCTCGATAAAACCACAGGTGATAGTGTCATATGATCCCCTTCTTCTATGAGGGTAGTGTTTGGTAGACCGTGTCTGCTGTTGCTCTGTTTAATTCTACCCTTTCACCGTAGGGGTTAGTTAGTCGGCATGCAAATGATCTTTGCCTAGATGTTGATTTCGGGCACATTTTTCTATTTCCATTTTTTCTGACAATTTCAGTCACACAATTAAGAACCAGCACCTGGCAGACCTAGTCAGGGAGTGCAAAGAATCTCCGGACTCAAGACTGACTCTGTATCCGCAAGTGTACACTCAAATATTTTCTTCTTAACTTTTAGTAATGTCAGATCTCTTCGTTCCAATTTTTCTTTTGTTAAAGCTTTCCTTCATTTTGACTCTCCTCGTATCTTTGCGCCCTGTTGCAAAGATTATTCATGGGCTTGATCGATCTAGAGCTCCTGGTCTAGATTCGATTACGCTGGTTGTCCTAAAGGCGTGTGTTCCTGAATTATCTTTGCCGCTGCCCAAACGTTTTAGTCATTGTGAATCGAACTCTTGTTTCTTGCCTTCCTGAAAAGTTTCTAATATTGCGCTGTCTTCAAAAACGCAGGTAATCCATCTTACCCTGGCAAATATCGACCTGTAAGTCATATTTCTGTGATAAGAAAGGCCTTTGACTACAATGAACTGGTAGAATTCTTGCGAAACATAGGTCTTTTATCATTCTTTTTTCCCACTTCGGGAAATGCGTGTCACACTGAATGAAATTATATCTTATGAGCGTTCCATTAATTCTGGCGTTTCTCAGAGTTCTGTTCTTTGTCTACCTCACTTTGTTCTTTGCATCAATGCTAATTTGCTTCTGCTCATCAATATATATGTAAATGGCACTACCTATTTCTTAACTCCATTTCTTTCACCAGTTTTGCAGCTTTATATCTTCGTATAATTATTTTCTCTTTCCTCGGTCAGGTTTTGGTTCAACATTACTTAGACACATTGTGCCACTGGTGTTGACATTAGTGAAAACATTTGAGTGGAACGATGCCGAACTTCACCAATTAGCAGGCCTAACTTTGATCTACCTTTCGAAACTATTGATGTTTTAATAGGTTGAGTTGTAAATGAATTTGTACTTGACTTAAGGTTTGAAAGTGTTTGTTATACGCTTGCGTCCATGAAATTAACGTTTTTTGTTTGCAGCTTTGTTGATTTGGGGGGAGTTTTTTTCAAATCTCTTTTATGACGTCTGCCGGAATCACTTGGCCTTGAAATTAAATCTTCAGCACCAGATTTCTTTTTTGAGCCACAGTCTTTGCTTTAAAGTGACCTGGAGTCACTACTTTTTACCCAGGGGTTAGATTAACTTCACCTTTAGCTTTGGCAATTTCAGAATGCAATGACACTTGTTGCATCTGACTTGGTTAATTAAGTCAATATGCATGTATTCATGGATTTATGTTTTTTTAACAGATTTATTGACAATTTTTGCCATTTGGGGGGATGTCTTTCCTCCTAACATGATACGCAATCGGTATTACTACACCATGATGGGGATTACGTTGATACCTCCTCCATTGGGAATCCCCATCCTTTAGGTGATTGATGATGAAATATGAATGATTCAGTCGAATTTCTTCGAACCTCCCGTATTGTCAGAACATCAATACATAGTTCAGATGCACCCATCATATCTCTCCGTGGTCTCGATTTGTTGTTCTACTTTTTTGTGGAAGCTTGCCGGCTTTTGCTGTACTCCATGAGGACGTCACTAGAAATGATACCTTAGAAAGGCTGTTTCTTTACAAACACATCCACCCCAATAAAAGGACATATATTCAAGCAAATGATCCATGCTTCATTTTTAAAAAATAAATACCTTAACACACCTGTTGGCTGTGTTAAGGTACACATCTGTTGGGTGTGTTAAGGTATTTATCTGAAGGAAGGGACATAGAGCAAAAATGTAGTCATGGAATCGTTTACCTTTCGTAACATATGAATAGAAATACATATCAATGATATGAAACCACAAAATATAAAGTATATAAGAACCATAAGCAAGGGAAACCTGTGCTTAAAAGAAATTGTTTGACAACTTTTAAAAAGAAATGATGAAACAAAGTTATAATTGCAAATGATTTTTCAAATGGAATCGAACACATTGTGTTCTTTATTTACCGGGGGTCTGGTATATTTTGAAAACCATTAACTTGTTTAGGTGTTTTTCATCACATAGTTTTTAATAATTCAATGACTTAACTTATATAAAGATCATTCATTTTGAAGATCAGGTTATTTAATTTCATATTTTGATTGTTGATTTTTGTTAGAATCCAGGTGGTGCAATTAGTGGATTCAGCATAACCATATTAAATACAATGCTCAGGCTTATTCGGTACCTGAAAGAGGTAAATACATTATACAGTCCTTTTCTATTGATGTGTCTGGTATTAACCAATCGAAGTTCATTGTTTTGCTATCAATCCTTCCTTTCTGTATCATTGCTATTATCAACATTACTATTGCTGATGTCATTCCGGGTTTTTTTCTTTCGACATGTTGTCGCCCTTATTTTAACTGTGAATTCTTCGAAAGTTTAGTTTGCTTTTCTAACAATTTATTGTTCTGTTATTATTATGTTTGATATATTTTCCCACAAAACTTTCTCATTTGCGTCGGTTATTAATGATATGATCCCAGATAGCTACCTGCCATCTAAGGAATCACAACCCTTTCATCTCTAGCTTTAATGCCCTAGGACCAATCGTAAGATTCGGGCTATACCAAAGAGTGCTGTTTTTTAGCGTGTTCTACATTCATCGGCATTCCAATTTGTTTAGCATAACTCTCAAAGTTTTTCGAGACAGTCCACCCACGATCACAGGGGGTGGGTAATTTTAATCATTTTCATTTTCCACAGTCGAGCAAACTTATCTCTTGAGGTCTGTGCATACCAACTTTCTCCCGTTCTTTTTCTAGCACCCTCACATCTCCAGGTATTGCGACATCTATAACGTTTGTCTCTTTTTTTATTCTTATCTATTAAAACAATGTCTGCTTCTCTCGCATTCACTTTTCTGGCTCACTGTATCACAAAATCCCACAATATCTTACATGAGTCATTCTCCATCATTCCTGGGGTGCGTATTCAGACCATTTCGTGACCGCTTCTTTATCAACCTTTTTAAAGAATTTCCAGTGTATATATTTACAAACGTTATTGTGGCACTTTAGATATTCTTTTCTTGTCAATATAGTACACTCACTAATTATATGGTAAACAGTTACAGTACTCTCACCACACATCTTGCAAAAAAGTGATTCTATAGACTTGTGAATGAAATGCTTGACGCTATTCGTTCTTATGGCTTTTTAATTCCAGCATTATACCCCACAATTTATGCCTGAGATACTATTCATTCCGTTCAGCTTTGACTTTAATATCTTTCTCAGCCGCCTTATGTACTCTTTCTCGACCTTTTCTTTCATATCTTTATCTTTGATTACATCGGATTCTCATATCTCCAAGTACTTGTAATCTTTATATAAATCGATCCCCTGGAAGCTTGATACCATCTCTCATTGAATATTTGTCTTTCTTTATCACTAGGATGGCACATTTTTTAATTCCGAATTCCATTCTGATGTCAAAGCTAAATACCTCACAGTGATTATCAGTGTTTCAAGTTGTCTCTCTGTCTTGCCGAAAAGTTTTAAATCATCCACGAACAATAAATCATTCCATCACCCCATGCTCTTTTCCTAAATCATACCCAGCTTTGACATCTCTTAATAAATGGTCAAGGGAATCACTATTAACACAAAAAAACAACGATGATAAGCTGTCTCCCTGGAAGATTCCTCTTTTTATCTTCACATTTCCTAAGCTTACTCCGCCTGATGTCAAATCTGTCTACTATGAGTTCATACGTTTGATCACAAATCTTATATTTCCAGCCACGCCGAATATTTCCATGCATTTTCTTATAATCAATCCAGCCCATGGCAAATCCCACCTGTCTCCTCTCACAGTTTTTCAATACCATTCGATCAATCAGTAACTGATCCTTCGATCCCCTTGTCTACCCTTCGAAAGTATGCATATATTTCGTCTACTAACACGCTTGTCAGGAATTTACACATACGTGGCAATCATGTAACTGGGGAAAAGTGTGTTGTAGCATTTCCCTTGGCCATATCCTTCAAGATCAATGTTGTCAGTCCTTTTGTAATCCAATCTGGTATCTGATTTTTGTTTACGGATTCATTTAGCAATACAGAAAGATTTTGTCTGATGGATTTGATGCTTTTTTTAACCAGAATCCTTGCAGCCGGTCTGGTCGTGGGGCTTTCCACTTTAGTAGTTTGCTTACCTGTCTTGTTAACAGTTCTGGTGTGAGCACTATATCCTGTTTTTGACCTGTGCCACTAAGTTTCTTTTCTATCCCTTTTAACCGCTCTCCACTCTCCTTTTGAAATACTCCTTCGCTCCAAATTTCCCTCCAAAATAACCTGCTCTCTTCAGCATCAGGCATTTTCTCATCCTGTCTATATTTCCCCTTTATTTGTTCAAAACCCCTTCTTTGGTTGTTGTGAAACATCCTGTTTTGTGTTAGCTGTTCTGTTTGACTCTCATATCTCTTTACACGTTTGCTGTAAATCGCTGCATAAGCTGCTCTTTAACAAGATTAGAGGCTTTCTTTTCGGTTCTATAATGTCGCTCAAAACCATTGATCAAACCTTTCTTCAGTTTTTTCCCTTTACCCGCTGCAATTTACGTACAGCTTTCCTGAGATCTTTGATTTGACCCACTATATTTTTTCCCACCACGACCCTAGTGTGTTTATTGTGTATACAATTGCAAGGTAGATTGCCACCCAAGACCTGATGATAGGTTCCAAATGCCATAAAGGTATTCTATCTGACGCGGTTTTTTATTGACCTTTTCCTTCTCTTAGATGAGCTGCCTTCGAGCCGGCTAATAAGCCTCAGCCACCTATGAAGGATAAAGAATTTCCAAGAATAATCTAAGGGGCCCTGACCGCAATACGTTGCTACACCTCGCCCAGCAAAGAGAACCCAACAGGGATCCCTTTGCTATTTTGTATTATTTTCAACTACACGTTCTAGTTCATGGTTGTACCATTTATCGCTTACATGTACCCTAAACTTTCATATGCCCCAATGGATTCTTCAACCGATCATGTTTATTTTGGTATTCTTTATGCGCCATTTTGCTGCGTTCGCTAATGTGGTGATTGACAGTTTCATCAAACTTACCGCAGATTGTACATTTACAGTCCTCCTGGGTTTTGTCCACCTTAAATATGAGGTTCGTCCTAATGGCTTGCTCTTGAGCTGCTAGGATGAGAGTTTAGGCCTCCCTCTTAATGCCATTTTTCAACGACTTCCACCTTTCCTTTTCAACAATTTCTTTAGTTTGTCGAATAGATTGGTCATGAAGGACTTTCTCCTTTCAGCTTTCCTTGCTCTCTTTTGCTCTTCGATCTTTATGTTCTTTCACTGTTTCCTTTATTTCCATGTCTGATCTTTTAGCTGCACTCGACAGGCGTTCCTTGGTCTGCTGTACCTACCTCTCCATGCCAATCTTTGATGATGGTGATGATGATGATGATTATTATTATTATTATTATTATTATTATTATTATTTCTTAAACTTATTATTCTGCTTGCGTTTTATTTAAGTGGATCTGTTTCTGTCCCATTGCAAGGTAAGGTTTCTCGTTTGCATTTAGAACAAATCTCTTATGACATATAAGATGGTAGTGTTTATTTTAGGAAACTAGACAATAATCGCATTGTCGTTGAGAATTCTAAAGGACAAATATGCCCTCCGTTTTCTTAGCATGACACCTGGAGATATATTTATTATTTTAGACATACTGTGTTTTAGAGATTCCATCTCAGAACTTTACTTTATTTTTTAGAATGAATTACAACATGAAGCTGATGTGGCAGTGATCAACAGCATGCGTCATGATTTTGAAGAACAAAAGATATTAATTGATGCTTTGACTGCAGTAAGTTAGATATATTTTAGCATGTTACGAGGACGATGCTGTGTTTAGACAGTTTAGCTTGGTTATTCAATAAGATGCAACTGTGGCAAAGTACCAAATTTTAATGAGGTAAAAGATTTTCTTCGAGGTATTCAGCAAGGTCCCTTGCTCATAAAATATACTACCAGCAATACTTATATGTCAAACTAAGATTCTCAGTTTCATTTTGGATTCAAAATATGCGTAAATCGCTTCATTCACCCTTTTTTCGGAACTTGTTAAGTACATTTCATAATTTATTCCACGTGGTAATAACAGATCCACTATGTTTTAACAGCTTACTTTCCATTGAACTGGAAAGTATTTAATTTGCGATTTTCCAAAGCGCACTCTTACCATTTTACATTTTGTTCTACGATCTACACGCCTGCTATAGACTTAGCTGTTTAATATTTTTAATTCATCTTTGCATTAGGCTATAATGTTTTCAACATTTGATGTATCTAAAAATGATCATTGGTGTAAATACCTTGAGTTCTGTTTTGAAGCCCCCCCCCCTTAAATTTATTCCCTAGAAAATAAACCCCGTTTTTTGCATCAAAAAATTATTAAGGCCCTTCAGATTTTAAATAGAGCCAAAAATAAGTAAGTTTTATAAAAGGTAGCATGAATAATCCAGAAATCGTTTAAACTTTCATTTAAACTACAGGCCGTTCGTGTTGAAAGTGGAGAAATTGATCCTTTTAAACGGGATATTATTGATGATATTTGGTACATCTGATATTCAATTATATATATTTTTTTTCCTTATAGCAAAAAATGAGTCTACCACTGATGATTTTTTTCCTGTTTCACTGAACTTATTAACCCCCCTTAAATTGTTTCCAAAGCAAAAGTCCCCGGGGGCTTCAAAGAGAATTTACGGTAATTAAAAGCCACTAAAATACCGTAGAAAGGGGAAAAGACCTGTAGCTTGTCAGGAAGATACCTGAGGACCTTTTCTAGGGTTTCGTAGAGTTGGGTACGGCCAAAATCGGTTTAAATTTTTAGATCCATAAAGCGACTATAATTATTTCATTACTCATTAACCCGTAGAGTTAAATTGATACGTTGATACGTTAAGGTAATTTATAAGTTTTTCTTTTCAATTCGAGGAGCTCATCGAATCCCAAGAGCAACTGACAGTGGTTTTGGAAGAATTCTCAAAAATTAAAAAATCGTCAGAACAGTTGACAAAGATGTCAATGGTACGTCTTAACTTGTTGGATAGCTTAATCTTTTTCATTCTTTTAGTAAACGCCCAATGCAATCCATCTTAATAGTTATTATTCGCCAGAACAGACTCAAAGACTAAGAAAAGGGACAATGTTATTGACGTTACGAAATCTAGTTTTTGATATTGTATAATGAAGTAAAATTGAAGAATGGAAGTTAGAGGAGTTAGTGGGGAAATTATTGCGATGAACTAGGTTCGTACCAGGGCCTGTTGCTTTCATGGTCATCTACTTCCTTTTGTTTCTGTGTACAAGTCCCTCTTATCCTGCCACTGTGGGGTGGGGTGGTAAGTACCATTACTTTCCACAAAAATTTTTTTCAATGCATGAGTATTTTCCCCAATATCTACACCGTATTCTACATAGAAACACTTACCAATTTGCCTTTTTTCTTATATTTTTATTATGCTAGTGAAACCAAATACATCCAACAGTCATAATTCATTGCTATCAGCAGAACTTCTTTGGCCAAGTCACCAATGATCTGGAAATTTTTTAAACCCGTAAATACATAGGAATATTTAAACACATCTTATATGAGAAGGCGTGTTACTTTTAGCGTTTGTTTTGAACACTGTCGTTCGTTCGTTTTCGTGCCTCGGCTACAGCGTCTCTGCCCAGAATCGGGCACATGATTTTGCCGATTTGATCACTGTGATATCATAATACTTACTGCAAATCAGTTTTTTGAGAGTTGGGAACTGAGGGTGGAAGGAAGTATTGGTTTTCTTTTAGTGAATAGGATGCCAGAAAATTTTAATGACATAAGGCTTAAAACTTGTTTAAATACGACACATTTTTAGAGATGAAACTCCCCGATTTAGCACCACAAAACGAAAAACTTCGTTGAGGTACAAAGAGTTAAGTAATGGGACAGAACAAAGTTTACTTTAGAGTAAAAGGGAGTGTGGTAGAGCAAACAATGCAGCAGCTTGAGAAATAATTATACAGGGTTTCGTCTGTAGCAGAAAAACACCAAAATAAAAGAACTGTCTGAAAAAACACCCTCTTCTTTAAGTAGCTCTTTAAAATTTAAAGCTGGTACTAAAAGTTTGAAGAAACAAGAGGTCCTTTCTGGATAAAAAGAATACATCGGCAATCTATTTAAAGAAAAGAGAAGGTCAGGGATTATGAAAACAACATGAAAAATTTGGGAGATTAATTTCGTATGAATGTCAATTTTATTTTCTCTAAGTTTTCTTCATGTCGACCTGTACAAAAGTCAATGATAAATATCTGATCTGTATGGTCAAAAATATCATGGTAACATTGAACCGACTTTTATGCGAGTACATACAATAAGTAGGGTTTTTTTCATACTATTTATACGATTTTACCCGGCTTTTGTCTATTTCAATCGATCTATTCCTATTTAGTAACATATCTGTTATATTAGTATTGTACAATTTGTTTTCGTGTGTTTAATCTGAAAATCCTACAGTTAGGCTACACGTTTGTTTTTTATACGCAGATGTTTGTTATTTTTGTTTGTTATATTGTTTGTTATATTTGTTTGTTATATTTGTTACACTTGTTAACCTCCCACTGGAATTGGCTGATTAAGACAATTTTGTCTAGTAATAGTTCGCTATTTGCGCTTCTACTTTATTACTATTGAACTTTACATTTCCTAATTAAGGATACCAAAGAACGTTTGATATTTCTTTTCTTTTACAATAATTCTACCTTGACTTTTGCAGAAATAGTATAAGTTTTGTAAGGCAACTGCACTTCAAGAGTGATTTCCTTTCAGAAAATATATACCTTGTTATATTTGTCGCAGAAAATTTTATAGTATTTGGACAGAGATAACTAAAATTTTGTTTAAATTTTGAAGTTTTGTGAAAAATATTTTTGACACAAACCCTAATACCTAAGTATATATTTTGACGAAATTTTTAGTACTCACCTTAGATCTCTAGCTCATTCTTATTTAGAGCCTTTTTTTTTTTACAAATAAACTGGTGTTTTGAATGGACTTGCCGGGAAAAATTAGCGACCGGGAAAAATTGCTAGGTATATCGACTTTGACATCGCCTAACCAGAAATGCTGATGAATTTCTTTCAGCAGTAATTTTGAGGTGTTATCGACTTTAAGTAATTAGAAAAATCCAGTCTTAGATTAATTTCTTTCTTTTCCTGTTCAATGTGCATCGAACGGTGTGTTTCTAAAATATGTAAACAACAAATGTACAAACGAGACACGGTGTAAAATATGAAGTATACTACTGACATTGAGACAGTATTAAAGGAATGCGTTTTATATATATATATATATATATAACTTCGACGAATATTGGTAACAGATAATGTCTTTCATTATTAATGTCATTGTATTGTGGTGTTAATAATAATTATTATAACTTAAGATTTAAGTGATAATAGAGGGATGGAATAGGAGTTGTGCCATTACTACAAATATACTAAATTGAATAGTAATTACTGGGGTATGTTTTTCTGTTTCCAGGGCACCTGCCTTCCTCCTGGCGATATGCAAGTGAAAATGTCAAAGCCTTTCAAAGAGCATAATTCACCAGGTATTCCTGTTTCAATTTATTGTCTTTTTTCCAAAATAGTTTGCCATANAGTCTTAGATTAATTTCTTTCTTTTCCTGTTCAATGTGCATCGAACGGTGTGTTTCTAAAATATGTAAACAACAAATGTACAAACGAGACACGGTGTAAAATATGAAGTATACTACTGACATTGAGACAGTATTAAAGGAATGCGTTTTATATATATATATATATATATAACTTCGACGAATATTGGTAACAGATAATGTCTTTCATTATTAATGTCATTGTATTGTGGTGTTAATAATAATTATTATAACTTAAGATTTAAGTGATAATAGAGGGATGGAATAGGAGTTGTGCCATTACTACAAATATACTAAATTGAATAGTAATTACTGGGGTATGTTTTTCTGTTTCCAGGGCACCTGCCTTCCTCCTGGCGATATGCAAGTGAAAATGTCAAAGCCTTTCAAAGAGCACAATTCACCAGGTATTCCTGTTTCAATTTATTGTCTTTTTTCCAAAATAGTTTGCCATATAATTTTTTGCCCGATGTTACTTGATAATCTTTTTTTTCAGAGTTTTTGTGGTGGAATTTTAAGGTATAACTGAAGGTATTGTGATAAAAAGTGATTTCACAATATATGACGTTTTTTTCTCGTAACGTTGTGTAGTATGTAAATCCTTTCGTTATATCTGGAGCAACCTTTTATACTTCGCTTCCAGACCTTCGTGCAGTTACCCCGTCGACTTCTCTTGACCGGCCTTAGCCAGAAGATCAAATGTCAGACGTTTGTTCAACCAACTCTTACAATGAAAAAATTGGTCTCCCTGTCAATCGTAAGAGATAAATAAGAAAATGAAATAATATTGATGGTTTGGTAATTGCTGGAGCATTTGACACATCTAAACACTCGGATGTTATTGTACAGCATGGCTACTTATTAAGAGAGGGACTGCAAAATTGTAATTGTACAATTGGGCATTTGAGAATGGTAAATCAGAATTTACGAGCAAGAAGCTCTTTTTACGATTGAAAGTATGAATAAAATTAATGACCAGAAGCAGTCACCAGAAGACAATATTTAAAATCGCATGAAGATAACTTGAACAACTTTAACTTTTAGTTATTCTAAAGAACAACATTACAACATTTCCACCATTGCATTTACGATCCAAAATCCCAAGTGTTCTTACCCAACAAAATTAGTTTTCACGAAACGGTGAAGAAATATGCTAGAAGGAATTAAATTTTACTTTAAAAGTATGATAATGTAAATTAAGAAGTGCAAGACATTGCCTTTGTACTTAATGTATTAAACTGAAAGTTGAAGCAATTTTTAAATTCAAACTTTTCATGGCCTATGGTATGTTTTTTAGAACTTATGATAGCTTATTATTATTCAATTTAAATGTATGTGTTTAGCAGTTTTTGTATGCGATTTCCACAGATCTTAAAATTGAAACAGTTCTTATTGGACGTGGTTGTTAATAACAAAGTGCAACAGAGGCTCTTTTCAGCCCGATAGACTTGTTTTTATTTGGTTTCATTGAATACCAAAAATAGGTGTTAGTTGGTGTTGTCTCACACAGATTGCCAGACGAAAGAAACAACTTATTAACGAATAAACAACTTTACAGAAGGGACAATAAAGAGCCAACCTAAGACAGTGGAGTCAGTCAGTACAACCAAAGATGAGACAAATTTTGTCTCTTTTTAAAGAAAATATAATCTAATTCGTACAGAGAATATTACACCCCTGATCACGAAAATGGTGCCCCTGGACAAGATCTCAGCTTGCTTGGTAGAGAGTGAAGATTCTCGCAATCTCATGAGTTTTGTTGAACCAGAATACAAAGTTCCTTCTCGTTATACAATAATATGACGAATGAACAAAATGTATGGAGAAGTAAAAGGAGCTGTACAGAAAGGCCTCGATGATGTCAGTGATGCCACAATAACTACAGACAATTAGTCACCATTGCCAACCAAATGCTACGTTACTGTTACTTCCCACTATATCACAAAAGATTGGTAAATATGCAGTTCTTGACGCCAGGGAATTAACTGAGCTGATAAAAACTGTGTGGAATTTGATGTGAAAATACGAGTTTGCGTGCAAGGCAACGCCTCCAATCAGGCAGCTGTAGAAAAGCTGATTGAAAACTTGGAAGATTTTCCATGCTTTTCTCATACCCTTCAACTGGCCGTGAATGCTTGGTTTGGAATACGTGAAGTAAAGAACTTGATAAAAGACCAGCCAACTGGTTAGTTTTTTAAGAAAGAGACTTTTGCATCGTGGTATTGGAGTCGGGGCAAGAGCGTCACAAGGTAGTGAAGCATCGATTAATTCAATCATGCAAGACAAGATAGAACAGTTTATATGAAATATTTCGCCTACTTGATGAACAGAACCAATGTGTCAATGCTTTTCTTTCAGACAGAAGTATTGTAACTGTATATAAGGAAGAGAGCCTGCTATTGACACCCAGTCAATGGAACGGGATATCTTCACTTTTGCCCGTTTTTGAAGAACTGCAAAGTGCCACAACAGTATTTTCCAGTGAGCAAAATGTATCTCATTGCGTCTTGCCTGTTGTAAATTTAGTGAAAAATTACTTTTTGAAGTGTCTTCCAACAGAAAATTCGTTATTGAAAACCTTCAAGCACACAGTTTCCGTGGACCTTAGCAAGAGACTTGAAGTATCTTAAATCAGATTCAAATATTCCATTGGCCGCTTGCTTGGACCCACGTCACAAAAGCCTAAAATTTGTCTCTAAGATGTTAGGAGTTCGTTTTCATGAGCAGGCAAGATGTCTTGTTCATGCTGTTCATCCAATAGAGGATTCAAGTTTGGAAAGTTAAGCGCAGCCACCCCCAAAAATAATTCTGTTGTGAGTCATCGTCTTGGAGAATATTACTTCGACTAACAACAGTTATTTAGAAACGATTTTACCAGTTACATCGAAGAACCGCCATTACATCCAAATAGCGATTCACTACAATGGTTGGATACGTAATGAGGAAATGTTTCCTAAAGTTGCAACCATTGCACGAAGATATCTGTGCGCCCCTTCGACAACAATTCCATCTGAAAACGTTTTCTCTGCAGCTATGAACGTCGTTACAAAGACACGCTGAGTCTGCTGCCCGACTACGTTAATTGTTTAGCTTTTCTGAACAAAAACCTTTCATTGGAAAAATAATTTTTTCATAATTATTGTTGCATGCAGTTACAATAATTGTAATACAATCAGAAATACTTTTGATCACATAAACTATTTGTGTAAACATTTTGCAGCTGCAGTTTTAACAAATTCTTCGGAATGTTTAGATGACACGCCCCTGCCAAACTCACTTTGTCACATTTATATTTGCCGAATAACCAAGCATTCCCTAAAATCGGGAACGAATATTCGGTTAGTTACTCAATCTGAAATGGACAACCCTGGTAACAACTACACTGCAGTCTCCGCATAAAGATCTTCGTTGTTGTTTTTTTTTGTTGTTTGGTGTTGCGTTGTTTGTAAACTTTCTCCATTTCTCTTTGAAAGTTCCGATACTTTCTGTAATCCCACAACTAAGTGCAACTGAGTTCGGTAGAAATTTTTATGTAGCAGTTATTCAAAGGCTGTTTGTGTTGAAAATCTAATTGAATTTTAGACATGTTATTTCCTAGACACTTACGTAATGTAATACCACCCCCGTCTGAGTATTCCTTCTTCTTCTTCGGTGGTGGGAGAACACACCTTTTATTTAAGAACAGTGTAAATATGTACGCATTTATAACATCAGAAACCCAAGTAAGGTGTTCTTTCAATTGCTGGAAATTGTGCAATTAATTCAGAAAAATTACTGGTTCCTGTCCTTTGGCATCTCGAAAGTGATATAGCACATTTTTATATAGCTCGTTTTGTGTTTTTTNGTAGAAATTTTTATGTAGCAGTTATTCAAAGGCTGTTTGTGTTGAAAATCTAATTGAATTTTAGACATGTTATTTCCTAGACACTTACGTAATGTAATACCACCCCCGTCTGAGTATTCCTTCTTCTTCTTCGGTGGTGGGAGAACACACCTTTTATTTAAGAACAGTGTAAATATGTACGCATTTATAACATCAGAAACCCAAGTAAGGTGTTCTTTCAATTGCTGGAAATTGTGCAATTAATTCAGAAAAATTACTGGTTCCTGTCCTTTGGCATTATTTATTAAGAATAAAGAACGATCTCTAAGAGATGCAACTTTGCTATCCCACATTATAAACCAAGGTAGCTTTCCGCGCCCCTACACCTTTAAAAAAAAGCAAACTTAAGTAGGATAACTGTTCTAAATGATGATGTATATTTATTGATTTTGAGAACATTGTAATGTAATACATATAACTCACCTGTTACCTATGCCAGTGTCAATACCATTACGATGTATTGAAGGTTATTTGATATCGTCGCTGGAAATACCGGTTTGCAAACAAATGAGGTGCTTTTTAGCAGAAAAGCAGCATCATAAGTTTGAAGGTGATTGTGTGTGTAGTTCGGTGTGTGGTCAAGTGCTAATTACACGTTGTTTTTTAATAAGAAACTTGGATCAATACTTTGTACTTAAAGTTTCTTAGATGTCTTCTTATTTTCGGGACCTAAAATTGCCTTTTTGTTTTAAAGTTAGGCGTTTTTAGATTGACATAAATACAGATCTTCACGAAAAAAAAACATGCAGATCAATGGCAAAAGTTACAATTTTCTCCAAAAAAAAATAAGAAAATTAAAACTTGTAAAAACTGTCAACAAAAAAGTTAATAAGGACCATCTGCCCATCCGTGCACAAACTGAAGTCAAAGGACTCTTTTTTTTAAAAATGGAATTTTTTTCAGTTTCTTACTTTTTCTTGAACCTAGTACTAGAGCTTCTTAAATTTTTGGCAATCATAGTACTAGTTTCTTCCAGACCAGTTTCTTGTTTAAAAAACGTGTAGTGTTACCTCATGGTTGAAACTAAAAAACTAGTCTCTGATGAGTCAAAGCCAACACAAAACTCTTTTTGTTGGAAATAAGAAATAATCTAGTAACTATTACCTATGTGTTAATACAAACTCGCAGTTTGCATGCACTGCTGTGCTTGTTTAGACAAAAGGTGCCCCTTTGACAGGAAAGGCTATTGAAAAGCTGTTCTTACCAAACATATGCTTACAGTTATGTAATAAAATTATAAATTTGTTTTCAGTATTTGACAAGTGTGAGAAATCTACATTTTAGATCCTGGTTGTTTATCCCAAGGAGACACCTCCAAACATTTATATCCGCAAAAGAAGAAAACTAGTGTGACCGTTTTCCCTCCGATGTCAGCACCAGGTGACGATGTTTCATAGGAGTTTATTTAACTCCAAGGTATGCTAATCATTTGTTTTTAAAATTCCACTGAACTATTCGTAACTATTGGTTCTTCAATGTCTACGCAATAATTAGACCGAGCGAGCGAAGCGAGTGAGGACAACTATATTACAGTCGAAATTTGTTTTAAAAATTCAGCTTCTTCAAAAGGGGGTTGAAAATTAGCCTCACATTTATGGAGAGGTTGCGTGATGAAGAAACTCAATGTTTCCACGCAAGGAAACAAGTAAACAGAATTGCAACTTCAATACCAATTTTCTTGCTTCACTTTGCGATCATTAAGCACTGATTTCATGAGGGAACGGGTTGCTGGTACATACGAAGTCAGTTCAAATGACGCTTTTAGCAGGAAATCATAAATCTTAAACAACAAGTAAGTGTTTATTGTTTGCATTTCAAAACTTGCCAAGACTTAAAGTCGCGGCCGTTGATCAGACTGCCAAGATTCAGACATTTTAAAAATTACCTCATCAAACTGAGCATCTTTTGATTTCATATGAAATCCCGGATTTCAACTTCTTGAGTCTTAAATTTTGACACCAAGTTTCAACATTCGCGAGGACACGTTCCACACCTGTTGATGTTGGCATCTATTTCCTAGTAGAAGTAATAATGCCCAGGAAAACCCCCAAAATCAAGAAAATATGAACGAAATATGTCAGCTGTTATGACAATAGGTCCAAGCAATAGGTTTCAGTCCCCCTAAAAATAATAAAAGTTTTTGGCTGACTTATTTAGCTTTTGCTATTACCGGAAGCTCGTCAACAGCCAGTAAAAAGTTCTCAATGACTTTGTTTTCACCACAGTGAATAGTTCATTGTTTTGGCTGCATTTGTTTCATCTTTAAATCACAGTGTACATGGCAATTTTTATTTAATAAATTTAATTGTTTCGCAAGAATTTAATTAAACAACACAACTTTTTGCTTTCAGTACCCAAATTCACTGTCTCCCACACCCAAGAAATATTAAGGTTTGTGCCTTATCAAATATTGTCTTACTAACATAAAAATAGAGATAACATGACATGTCTTTTTACAACTATTTGATACCCTTAAATTCAGGCCTACTATTATGGTACAGAAATTTGTGACACAAAAGGGTGTTTTTAGGATTATTTGTTTTCCACTTTTTCCTTGGTTATGTAACATTTAAATGAAAAAACTCATTTCCTTTTCAAACAATGCTACCTTTTCGCATAACGTATCAATACCTGGACAGAAAAAACAGACTTTAATATTATCCCATGAGTACAAGGAATTTACTTACACTGACTTTTGTATTTATTGATCCAGAAAGAACATTCTAAATAAATGAAATGGACCTTCCTGCTCAATATTACTGTTTAAAGATATACATTACACGAGAATTTCCTGTAAATTGAATATTACCTGGTTTACTGGGAAAATCCAAGGACATAGTTAAACATAATCCAATTTGAAAACTGTACTCTTCCTCCTACAAAATTCCCCCAAGATCTACATAAGTAAACAAACGCGGATATTATTGGCATTGGAATCGGAGTTTAATTGTGTAAACAGCGCAGTACTGGGATGTTGTGATTGAACTCCTCCTGCATGCCACTCAGCCTTGTATATTGCTTTTCACAGGCAACTTTGATGTTTATTTGTTTCCGCCTTTGAATCCCATTTTATTCCCAAACAAGTGTACATTAACACACAACATCCATGTACAAAAATGCTTGACAAGTACCAGAACAATGTTATATTTTGTGGTTTCTCTACTTTTAACTAGCTACAGCTGATAAACGAGGAATAAAAGTAGCAGTTACACGAACCCTTCAAGGAAGTCTTTTGAAACCGATTTAACAGTAATAAAGTATATCAAGACTGGTAATTCTCTGTTGTTTGACTAACTTAGCACACCGTTGAGCCAACCGATTCAAATGTAAAATTGAATTGGAATGGTGGGGCGAGATGGTACCAACCACTAATTGAATTTGTGGAATGCATGACTTGGATAAACTAAAACTCTTACTCAGACCCAGGGTTTATAAAGGTTGGAGTTTATTTTCTTCATTTTTATTGTACAAGTGTCAAATGATATGATATATTTCACTTTTTTTTCTTTTCAAATTGCAGAAATTCAACATGATGATAATTCCACAGACAAACACAATGTCGATGACTTATACCAATTACTTTTTGGATTTTGTCATCGGTACAGTAGACCATGTTCCTGACCACACTTCCCCGTTGTTTGTGTAAATGATGTATGCGTGAAACCTTTTTTTTTAGCCTATGAACGATAGCGGATCTATTTAAGAATTTTGTGAATAGGCTACGCATGTGATTTCCGATTTGTATTATTTGTTTTGTAACTATGTCGGCATATTTTAAAAGTATTAAAGCTTTTTTTAGTCTTCTGTAAACATTCGGTAGTTACTTATTTTAACTTGCAGCTGCCTACTCGCATCATTTTGCACTTAACTTGAAGAAGGCCCTCTCATTGCAATATCTTTTGCTATGTCAACTTATGGGTAAAGAGTAGTGGTTTTCATTTTCTTTGTGCGGCTTTTTCCACGTTTTAATCATCTGTTTGAAAAACAAAAATGCTAAGTACCAGAAAGGTGTATATCATAAGTGACTGAGTATAGGCAAGAATATTAAATAATTATTATACGTCAAAAACACTTTACCAAAGTTGTCCTCTGATAAATCAGGAGAGTGCTTTTTCAAATATTATATATTTGATCTGCTGGTACATGTTTCGAAGTCCCGCAGCTCGTCACTCCAGATTGAAACCTCTGAATTTAAAGATTTATCCTTATGTTCAATATATATATATATATATATATATATATATATATATATATATATATATATATATATATATATATTTATATTGAATATAACGCCCCAGACCTGTGTATAAGGTATGTGTATAAAGCCCCTTTTTGCTGCATAGCGTTCTCTGTAAATAATAGAATATGTAGAGAAAGCTCGGAGACTTGCATCGTCGTTGTATCTTGTTTTTGATTTTCTTTACTTTACCCTCTCGTTCTAGTTGTCCATTTCTCAGTGGTGGCTTGGGATATATTTTTTACGGACTTGTCAAGTAGAGGAAAGATTTGGTTTTAGGCAAAATCATTGATGTGGTACAAATATTAAAATTTGTGATACAACTATTAGAATTGACGATATAAACATTGAAAATTGGTAGGAACGGTCTGTTTGAATCACTTGACAAGAAAACGGTACTAGCCAATGACGACAATAGTGGGAAGTAGCAGCCATCAGAATCTTTTAATTGTACTATTTCGCCCAGATTGATTGGATTTTGTAAGAATGCAGTTTTTGTCTCCCATTTTTTTTTAGATAGTGTTTAACTCAATTCTTTAATTAATCCTGCCCCAAATTTCAAGATCGCTGCTATTTGACAAAATAAAATCTGGCATTTATACTATATCCCAATATTGCTTGTATTTTACTTGTTATGGTTAAAATCTAGCTAAAATCAAATCTCCTGTGAAAGAGATGTGACGTTTTTTTTAATGCACCAACAGAATTATGTTTGTATGTTGATTCCTTGGATAAATCCAACGATAGCTTAGATTAGAGACGAATGAATTCCTGCACAACTGAGGGCGGAAGAGCGAAAATTCACCATTGTGCAACGTACAATCCATTTCGTTGGCAGCTATTCAAAAGTTATTATCCCAAGTGCTATCTTATTTACCTAGTAAAGGCTAGATGACCACACCTGAGTGGATAGATTCAACAGCACGTTCAAAGTGAACAAAGATAATGGGGTTTCAGTTTCCACAAGGGGTACAGGTCGCAAGAGATGTAAATGATATTGGGTTAGATTTAGGGCTAAATTGAGTCTAGTTAAATGCCATAGGTTACGGTGGTAAAAGGGTTAACATTCCTCTTTTACCTCTGTATTTGTTGAAAATCTAGAAGAGGTCAAAGAAGCAGTTCATAGAACCAACTGGACAAATGCTGCAATTGTCTGCTGGTAACCAAGTAGAAACTCAGTCGATTTATTCTGCAGACGTCATATTCGTTCTCAACACAAGAGCGCTACAATTAATGTTTCCTAATTCGTCGAGATAAATAGTACTTTGCAGTCTTATTGAAACCAACTAGACCAAATGAGGATGGCGACACAAAAACTTTTACGAGAGCAGAACTCGATTATCAAAGTACTAAACTGATGTTTACCAATATCTAGGCAGAGAACACCAAAAGATACCACCTACTATTCCTTGAGCTGCGAAAGAGATTCTAGTCTAAAGGCCAAAGACACTTCATGAACAGCAGACTTGAAAAATTCCCCAAGAATCGATCCGACACCAATTTCTTTTGNAGAAGAGGTCAAAGAAGCAGTTCATAGAACCAACTGGACAAATGCTGCAATTGTCTGCTGGTAACCAAGTAGAAACTCAGTCGATTTATTCTGCAGACGTCATATTCGTTCTCAACACAAGAGCGCTACAATTAATGTTTCCTAATTCGTCGAGATAAATAGTACTTTGCAGTCTTATTGAAACCAACTAGACCAAATGAGGATGGCGACACAAAAACTTTTACGAGAGCAGAACTCGATTATCAAAGTACTAAACTGATGTTTACCAATATCTAGGCAGAGAACACCAAAAGATACCACCTACTATTCCTCCAAATTTTTATATAAGAGAGGCCAATACACTAGGATATAAATACCAATCTGCCGGTATTGTGTTGTACAAAAAAGAGGCACCCCTTCAGTTCCATTTGGTATGGACAGAACTGCAAGAGCCCAGTAAACCAGAACTTGTCATATACATTGCCGCATTAACCACAAGTAAAGGCTTGATCTATGTGTATTTGACTTTAATATAGTTTCTTTATACAACCAACAAGTTCAGTTTTGGTGGAATTACCCTATGTGAACTTATCCAAACTTAAGTAGTAGATCTTTTATCGCGTACCCGAGTTAAAACCGCATAAGAGTGCAATGTATTGGCTGCATTTGAGAAGGACGTCACGTAAGTTACCTTTCGTGCAAGCAACACAGTGAGCTGATTCTTTACATATGGATGACAATATACTTAAAGAAGTACTTTATCATAAAACAAAGTATGCCAATGATTTTCACTTAGTATCTGTTAAAGGATCTGTTTCGCTGACACTTAGTTTTCTGTTTCATTTTGAAAGTAAAACTCGTGCACTTTCTTCGTCAGGAGTAACTTGGATCAAGTGCGGTTACTCTGGGGTTGATACAAGAGTTATGGGCAGCCTCGTTCAAGTAGAAGACAGCCTATGTCTTATACTTGACGGGACAGCCTAACTTTGAAAGTTGCATTTTCTCATGTGAAAGATCTAAGGGGCACATAAGGCTGTCCAACAGAACAGGTGCTATTTAAGCACCTTTCAGAAGATTTTTTAAAAAGCTAGGATAACTACGTTTTTAAATAATGTAAGGAGAGCAACTGCAAATTAACATCGCTCCTAATAATCTGTAACAGGTTCACAAAGTAAAGCCTTCAACAACCCAAATCTAGTCTCTCAAGAAGCTGAAAATTCTTTCCATGTCAGCTTTTTTAACAATGAGCTACAATTGGAATGAAACTACAATTTTGCCTTTAAAAAAGCTCAACTCACTCGTGGACATTCGTAGAACTTTATTCACTCTTGTCATTAAGATAGAACGTATGCTGATTCATTATTCAACCTAAAAACCCCTTGTTCATATAAATGGTTGCGTATATGAAATGGCAATTTACAAGTTTTGTATGAACAACATTAGTTGGAGAGGAAAGGTCAGAAAACATGTCTCAACGAATTGAACCAGAAAAGGTTTTTAGTAGGAAATAATTATTGACATACGATCATTAAGCCTTTTTTCCCTAGCAATTTTTCCGAGATAAAGTTAATGTGCTTTGTTTCTACTTTGTGAACATCGTCTGTCGTCACAGCACTTTGGCAACGTGGTTGTAAGTCGTTGTATACTGTCGTATCTCATCCATTTTAATGTGTAGGCCCCTGCACAAAAAAACCCGAAATGGTTAAAAAAAGTGAAGAGACAAATGATAGGGAAAAGACCGTTATATAAACCACTTGGATATAGAGAGACTTGTAAAGGAATGGTGCGTTGGTGTGCCATGCCGATGTTGAAATGTGCGTTTTTCTGAACACAGGAAGCCATCAAAACCAGTAGGGAAGCATCTTAGAAAATGCAATGTAATCAATAATGCATCCTTGGAAAATGTGGAGATCTTGGCGAGTTACTCACGTAGTGAAAGATTTTTGTTTACGCTGGAAGCCCTGTGACAGAAGGAGGAGCGTCCTCAGTTAAACACCAAGGACGAGTACAAACGGCACGAACTCACAATTATGTGGTGACTGTCGTAGATACAGTCCACAAAACACCTTTGAGAATTTGTGACACTAACTCTATCTTTTCCGTTTAGATAAGACCATAGTATATATTAATGATTGATAATGACGATTATGTCGAAATAAATATCAAAAAATCATGTGGTCAAAAAATTTTAGGACAACAGGCTAGACTTTCCAGCTCAGTGCACTTATGAATATTTATGTTTAAGGAACAATTCCTCAGTGTACTCATATTATTTAATGCATCTCAAAAATCATGTGGTCAAAAAAAAATTTATGGACAATGTAAAGGAATGGTGCTCAAATTTGGTGGTTGTTGACTTCTCACCTTACATTGACTAAAGTTCCTCATCAATTTGTTTAGCCATTATCACCAATTCCGTCTTCTTTTCCAGACCATGTTATCATTGTGGACTAAAGTTCAGACTTTAAGGTCCAGCTGTTTACTCATCAATAAACTTGAACAAGCAATCAATCATTAGTGGCTGGGATTTAACAATGACTGCTCTGCTATTTCATTAAGACTACTACTGTGAGGTCTCAAATGACCTTGGAGTCAGTGGTCACACATCTCAGGTTTTTCTCCAGGTGACATGAATTAAGGGACTAAGAAACTAAAATTTGAGTGTAAAATAAGAAACTAATACAACTAGATCACATGCTACGGGAAGTATTCCTATAAAAATCCTTGTGTGTAAACGTTTTGTCAGTCAAAAGTACCATACTCAGTAGCTATCAGAGGAGAAAAGAAGAACGTTGATTTTATTGTTCTCTAGTATATTCACAGGGTGCGTTACTGTGTATAGGTTAACTGGTTTTGAGAAAACTGATTGCAGAGCAGGAAGTTTCGTCAGTGGAATGAGTTTTGCAACGGTTGCAAAAGATATTGCTCAATTAAGAATCTCCAAAAAGTAGTCTACACTCTGGTGGGTAAAGTTGAGAAAAAGAGACAATTCATCACCGCAACGTGGACAGATGTATATGCTCACTCATGATAAAATCTACAGAGCATAGCATTTACGTTTACAATTATTGGATTAACACTTTGAAGTGACCATACGAATACGGAACTGGATGAGCAATATTGGAAAATGAGTACATAAATGAATAAAGTTTTTTTCTAGTTAAAGACACAGTTAATACAAGAAACACCTTGTTTCATATAAAAGTCAGCGCAAAAACTAGAAGGACACGAGTTCTGTACTTTTACATCATACCAATTCTGTGTGAACGTGAATAGTTGATTTGATAGTTGTGAGAAGACGATTGGAAGTAACTGAAAAATGACTTCTACTTTGAATGGTAAAGTTATCTTAGGCACAGAAGCTAAAGAATAAAGATGTGTAAAAAGTTACAAAAACAAAAATACCGTATTTGAGCATCACAAAAAAGGGATACCATTTTTTTTCTAGGTGGCTACAGGAAATTGTAGAGGCACCTGTACTCACAGGCAAAAAGAGAAGAAATGGGAAAAAGCCACAGGTTTTATCAAAAGTGAGTTTTATTAAGCAGGTATAAAAGTTATTCAGGAGAAAGCATTCGGGGAAAAACGATGGTTCTTCTTGATCTTCCACTGGAACCATGGAAGGAACGTGGAAGAAGAGCGAACAAATCTGGCAGGAATGTTGAATAGTAACCTTTTGGCTCCCTGTGTAAACACGCGCCATTTTGAATGCACACCATTATGATTTTTAAACGTTTATTATCAAGTCCTCGTGCAATGTTGCAGTTGTAACTGAGGGGTTTTGCATTGATTTTGGCTTTTAACTGAACATCAAGTGTATCGTACATCATTACTTGCCGACTTTGATGGATAAGTAAATAGTTAGTTTGCTGCGACTTTTGTCGTCAAAATAATCAGCCTCTTGGTGAATAAGCGAAGGTAGACATAATTTTCAGTGCTTCACTTGACCATCCTGCACTGAAAACAAAATGGTCAAACTTACAGCTGAAATGATCCAAGATTGTGCGCAGTATACAAACGCACTCAAAGATAGAGAAATTGATCTACGTGGATACAAGATATCCGTTATAGAAAATTTGGGTGCAACACTGGTAAGTTGAAAGAATAAGTTATAACATGTATGGCAGTAGATAAACTGTACCTGTTTGTATTGTCACTATTGAGCATACCCAAGTTACGATCAGAGACCGCACCATAATCATTTTTGTGAAAACTAGGCTAACCAGTCTGATAATGTGTATTTTACACAGATTATGTAGATATGCTTTGGCTTGAATGTTGATTTTAGCGTGATTGCATGGTGAAGTTTAAATGTTATTAATGCTGATGGTAAAGAAAGAGAGCTTGTTTGGAATAAGGTAGGTATTACCCATTGAGAACTGGATATGGGGTATCTGATAATTTTGTTGTAATAAATGCACTACTTTTAAAAAAAGAATACAGTAAATTTTGTCCAGCCTCGATATCCTAAAGAAATTTTCGTTTTGATCTTAATATATTCTTGAAGGATTGCTATTGTTTTTAAATCTGGCATGGTTTCAGGGAAATATGGCTAGAAGAAATTTCATGTCGTTACAAGGAAATGGTGTAACGCAAGAAAATATAAGCAATTATAGCAATAAGAATGTTCTAAACATTCATGATGAAGTTTTAAACAACAATAGGGGTATAATGTTTTACAAACAAAACAATATATTGACCCCATCGATGCCTTCCACTCCTATGAAGCCTTCGATTCCATTAAAAAATACAGCTTTATATTTGTTTTTGCTATTGTTGTAGTATTATAACCTCGATGTGAACTAACCATTACTGTACAAGTCTTTAAGTTTGCGCTCAGAGAGTTCATCATCATATGACCTATTATTTTCATAATCCACCTGTTCCTAACCAATGTTTGGTTCTTGCTGATTGCCCTCATAGAACAATTCTTCATTGCTGTCATCTTCTCCAGTCGATGTACCTGGCAAATTGGACTCTCAGTCAGCTCTAATAAATGAATGAATTTGAGTGGTGGGGGGCACTGTGTAATGCTGCATTTGCTCACATGTGATTTTTTAAATCCGCAGTTCCATCAATAGTCATTTACTAGCCTCTTTTCAACCAGCATCACTTCCTCAAATTTTCATACACAGGGCTGCAAAAAGTCATCCAGTCATTCCCAGTGCATTGTCAAAATGTGGCTTTGCATTGAGGACAAGCCTTTCTTGTGCCACATGTCCACTCTGCCTCTTTGATCCAACCATTGGTTGTAGTTATGTTCAGTGAAGACTTTCAACACAATCCCTGCATTGACCACTTCCTACAAGACTAGCATTTTTCGAGCCATCTCACACCACCCTTTACAGACCTGAAACAAAGTTCTTAAATTGATCTGAAATTGATCAAAGCACAAATCAATCCAAGCCCTTCACTGATTCTTTGAGTGTGGGGTTGATCTATTTTATTGAGCACTCAGTGTCAGCTCAAGCATCAACTTGCCAGTATACACCCACATCAGGATGTTACACTGGTATATCATCTTGACATATTCACTTGCCTTTTCCTGAAAGATGATTTAAATTTTGGGTTGTGTTCTGTCTCTGTGAATACACATCTGTAATGTACATTTTGTTTTTTCCAACCCTGCTGCTTGCTTTCTAAGCCATGTTTTTGATAATTGCCTGCCAGCTTGATGATTTGACATGTTTTCTTGGAATCAACAGCAAAAAGCATTGGTGATTGGTCCAGATTGAATCACTGACATGGCAGCAAATGACCCCATAGAGCATCCTATAGTTCAGAATTAGCCCCATAACAAATCAGGTGTTCCCTGGTGACACTACCATTTCATCAAGTTGCCCTGGTAGACCTCCTTTGATTAATATTGGTTTCATTGTTTTGCAAGCTTTTGAACATGGTATTGGTCCAGAAATGTTGTGATTACATGTTTTGAATCATCATTGTTTCATCACCTGTTAATTCTCTTTGAATTGACTTGGCCTGGTTCCATAGCCAGTTGAAGTCTACTTTTCACACTTTAGCACAAACAACTTTCATCAAATCCAAAAGCTTCTGGTACAACTTGAGATATTTCAGTGCCTTTCATTGTTCAGTGAAGAGCTTTTTGTGTTTGATGGCAACAGTAACAATTATCCTTTCTTTGCTTTTCAGTCACTTAAAGATTTGGGATTGGTTGACATCATATTTGTTGGCTATTTCTTCTTGTGTTATGCCAGGCTGCATCAGGTGGATGACTTTGGCTTAAAACTCAACCATGTGATTATGTTTTACATATGATCCTTTTGTCACTGAAATGTGTTCAGCAAAAGTTTGTTCAGTGACAGCACCGGAGTTAAGCAGCTGCATCTGCAGATATTCTGATCGAAGAAGATGATGTTGATGATACAGGAAACTCTTTCTCATAGCTAAGTTTGTGTGGCCCCGAAACTTGAGCATTGTCAAATATTTTTTTTTCAAATATCACAAGAAACCTTTATGGGTTTATCTATTATTTCATCAGAAATTTCTACATTAACCTTCATTCATCAGTGAGACTAAGAATCTTGGTAAAATTATTGAAACTTAAAGTTTCTGTTAGTTGAGTTTCTACATGTTTACTTTAAAATAGTTTCACATTCTCAAATTTGATGCTTGTGCTGACCCACCTGTTTTCTTTGCCATTGTTCCTTTCCTCATGATCCAATCTGTAGTAATAATGAAGAGGAAGCCTGACATCACACAACCTTGTCGAACTCCAGAGATTGCAGAGAACCACTCTGATGTCTGCCCATTGTTAATGATGCAACTACTACTTCCTCTGTACATTCCCTTTATGATCTCTATGAAAAGATCTGGAACTCCATAAAACTTCAGAATCTTCCAGAGTTTCTCTGTGTCGATACTATTGAAAGCTTTACGGAAGTCAATAAAGTTAATGTACAGTGATGCTTGCCACTCAATGCACTGTTCAACAATATTTTGAAGTATGAAAATCTGCTCAGCTGTCCCGTGTCCTTTTCTATATGCTTCCTGCTCATTTCTCAGTTTTTCTTCTGCTCCTTTCCTGATTCTTTCTAAAACAACTCATTGATTTCTTCCAATCACTTGGCATATTGATGTTCTCACTCACTTTCTCGGACATGTATGTGATCTTGCTTCCAGCTTTTAACATTTCTCTGCTGATGTTATCTATTCCTGCTGCTTTATTGCTCTTCAACTTTTTTACTGCTATCTTCACTTCCTCTTCTGTGAAGGGGCCTGTGTTGATTTTTTTGATGGCTTCAACATTACCGATCTCAAACTCATCTTCCTCCACATTTTTGCTACATTCATTCTCAACATTTAATACTTCTTCAAAGTGCTCTTTCCATCTTTGAAGTATCTGACCATCTTCAATGAGTAGCTTACCAGTTTTGNCTTTCTCGGACATGTATGTGATCTTGCTTCCAGCTTTTAACATTTCTCTGCTGATGTTATCTATTCCTGCTGCTTTATTGCTCTTCAACTTTTTTACTGCTATCTTCACTTCCTCTTCTGTGAAGGGGCCTGTGTTGATTTTTTTGATGGCTTCAACATTACCGATCTCAAACTCATCTTCCTCCACATTTTTGCTACATTCATTCTCAACATTTAATACTTCTTCAAAGTGCTCTTTCCATCTTTGAAGTATCTGACCATCTTCAATGAGTAGCTTACCAGTTTTGTCTCTCACACCAGTTGCTGATTGCTTTCTCTTGTTGCACAATAGCTTCGTAATCTTGTACAGAGTCTCCATGTCATTGTTTTCTGCTGCATGCTCCTCTTCTTCAGCGAGCCCATTTATCATCTTACGTTTATCTGCTCTGGTCTTTTTCTTCACACTCTTGTCCATCTCACTATACTTCTGTTGTTTGATAGCATAAATTCTCTCTGATCTTGCATAGTTATTTCATTTTTTCATTTTCTTCCTTTCGTCTATAACTTTTCACTGCTTATCCACTCTTCACACTCCTTCCTTTTCCTACCCAGGATGTTTTCATCTGTCTCTGTAGATTGTGGTGAAATCTTCCCATTCTTTTTGTACGTTTGCCTCTTCCCTGGCTATTTCTATGCACTCTTCCAGTGCTTCAAACCTGTTTTTCAACTCTACTGTGAATTTCTTTTGGATTTCTTTTTGTTTCAAAAGTGCAGTGTTGAATGTTGCCCTTCTGCTGGTGTTCTTGAGTTTGTGTCTTGAAAGCCCAAGCTTCAATTTGCCAACCACAAGGTTATGGTCAGTTCCAGCATCTGCACCCCTCATTACTCGTACATCAGCAAGAGACCTCCTGTATCTGCCATTGATGATGAAGTGATCAATTTGGTTTTTGTCTCTGTTGTTTGGTGAGGTCCATGTGTATTTGTGAATGTTTTTGTGTTTGAAGCATGTGCCTCCAATCACAAGATAGTTTCATGTCACCTAAGCCTTCTTTCCCTAGAACTCTCTCATGGTTTTTGTTGTTACAATCCACTTTAGTATTTGCTTCTCCCATAATGATCAACATGTCATGCTTCAGTGTTGACTCAATCTCTTTCTGTAGTTGTTTGTAGAAATCATCCTTCTCCTCTTCACCTGCATCGTTTGTAGGGCTTTAGATCTGAATAATGGTGGCTTTTACATATTTTGAGTTGAATCTAGAACTAATGATCCTTTCATTCACTGGATTCCACTTGATTAGGCATTTCCTAGTCTCAGGGGACAACATGATTCCTACACCTCTATGATGTTGTTCATCTGACCCAGTACAGACTCTCCAGTGTTGACCTTCACTTCTCTGAAACCAGTCCATCTTGCTTCGCTTATGCCTAGTATCTGCAGATGGTATTTCCTCATTTCCCTTGCTATTATTACAATTTTCCTGGTGGCATACATGGTTCTTACATTCCAACATCCTACATGGATGTATCTTTTTGGTGTTAGAAGTGTTCTCAGGTTGGAGACTTCCCGTAGGCTTTTGCCCCCAGCCATCATATGTGTGTCCTCCCATCTGAGGTCATTATCTTAAGGGATTTCACATGACATGGGTCTGTGACCATAGGTAGTTTTGTTTGCTGTCCAAGTTTCTGTAATCGTTGGTTGTTTTATGGGAAGGGGTGATTGGCCCCCTGCCCAACCCTCCTCCTTTCTCATCTGGGCTTGGGACTGGCCATGGTAGAGTTAATGCAATAATGTAACACTGACTTAATCAATTGGGAATTAAAATTAAATGAAATTAAAAATAGTCTTATCCTCTAGGTTTTCCTCTCACAATTAAAAGTAAGTCACTTTTGATAAATCTCTTATCAACAACCATGGGGAACAATAATACATGTTCTTCTTTTCATCACATATCTGAGAATAATTATCCTTCATGGATGCAAAAGATTGATTTTTCACAATTGCTTTTCCAACATCTTTATCTATCTACCCTGATTTTAGGTGTTATAAGGGCAGCTGTGAAATTCTACATTATGATACTTGCTCCATTGGTAATAATTTTGAGTTGTCTAGCTATATACAAAGAAGGAATTAGGACTATTTCTTAGAGAGAATTGAAATGGTAGATATTAATTGTACACCAACCAGACAAAATTCAAAAATGAAATGACAAATGAGAGCTAAAAGTGATGCAAAATATTTAAGCAGCAAAACCAGAATCCAGCTCACCATGTAATAGATATGTTTTAAGAAATATTTCAATTAGGTTGTTTAATTTTTATTCATAGTTAAAGACTAAAAACGATTTATTGGATTGAAAAAAACCAGTTTTTAATGAGATTTCAAAAGCCAGATGGAGATCCTAACAGTCAAAAATTCATTTATTTATTTTTAATAACAATGATCATAAAGAGATACATTGCAAATCCCAATTTGTTTGTTGCAGCACGAAATATTCTTATTATTTTCCATTTTTTGTTTACTTGCTTTAGGATCAGTTTGAATCTATGGACATGTCAGATAATGATATAAGAAAACTGGAGGGATTCCCTCTTTTGAGAAGATTGAGAACACTGCTTCTTAACAACAACAGAGTTTGGTAAGAAATCCAAGAATATTTGGCATGGCTACATTACTAATGTAGCGAGTATTAAAGCAGTTGATCTTGAATATTTTTTTTAAGTCCATGTATCTAAGATGTGAAGATTAAGGAAAACATCAATTTTTATTTGATTAACTCTAACCATTACTGCAGGTCACACTATCTACTTTTATTTGATGGTGGGGGGGGCGATTTTTTCTTCAAATGTTTTCAATTCCTTCATCTAAGATTTAAAGTTTCAAACCAGAATGAATAAACAATCATATTTTTTTTTCTACCTGTTACATTGACCTATTCCCATTATTTTAGTATAAAAACTGAAATTTTCTATGAAAATATTGTTACTGAACACTGTAGTGTTAAATTGCCCCAAATTTAATTGGATTTGTTACTGGGTGCATGGTGTTTATTGGTTTATTAGGCTTTGGGCCATATACCTTTAGGTCCTCCTGCACAGTATAGTATAGCTTTTACTTTTTTACTGGTGTTCATAAAACAGTTTAGCAAGAACTTGGAAAAGGTACTTAAAACAATTTCAGTTTTCTGGTAGACTGAATTCCATAGGAGTTGTTGTATTGTCTCAATGACTGGTTGTGATTGTCTTTATGATAAATATTAATACACATAAGTAACTTTAAAGGCATGTTGACTTTTTAGGTTGAAAGTATTACATCTCATATTTTAGTTTTAAGCCAGTAAATAATTGTAAATTGCATTATTTATGTAGTGTATTAACCATTTCCATAATTTACAGTTGAGTACCACTTAGCATATGTTGGTTAGGTTTGTCAACCTGATCCCAGATTTTGGTAGTCTCTTACTACCCAAAGACTTTTAGTAACATTAACTCAGAATATGGAAAAATATAGCTCATTGATTTTAGTGTTAGCCATGTTTGATTAGAACATATGGCTATATTCATAATAATTTTAATGCCAATTTCCAACAAAGATATTTTTCATTACCCAGCTCTTTAAGATGCTATTGCTTTTTTTGTTATATTAAATACCCGCAAATAAGCAGAGAGCATACTGGGTGTAAGTTGTAAGGTTTTGTTGTCCAATTTTGGGGGAGAAACTGAACTTTTCTTGTTTATATTTAGAAAAAATTGAAAATAGTTTTATTGGGACACATTTTTCTTGTGTAGTAAATATTTTTGTTTTGAAGGTGGTAAAAGATTAAGTTATTCACAGTTGTTGGTTTTGGGATGCAGAACCCTTCTGCAATAATATATTACTATGGACTTCTATAAAAAGCATGCCACCAAGGGTTCAGATGCAGAACAGTTATCCTGGTGATCATGGCCTCAGACAATCAACTCTGAATCTTTTAATCATTTCTACTTTGTCTTACCTTTGGCTGCTTGTTTATTATCATTACTGAGTTACTCTTGAAAAATCTTGATGGAAATATTAAATTTTGAATTAATCATAAATTTGTGCTAATGTGTTTTACATATATGCATTTTACATACTGGTATTAAGAACATGGATGGATCACAAGGGACAGGTAGGTATTTGTTATTTTTACTGTTTGTGTAGACAAAGAATATATTATTTTAAAACAAGATCTGGCTGCACCTGTTATTTTCCTTAAGAGATGGCAAGTGATGTTTGTTTGTCACACAAACAGATGCCATTTAAAAAATAAATATGATAATGGTACGTATTATTATTTATAGGTTGCTGTTTTGTGTGGGGGGTGGGGGGTTTTTTGACATCAGAAAAGCAATGATTAATGTTTTTGTTTAGAACACCTTTTTTGGCATCACAATGCCGATCTTGACCCAGCTGTCTACTTGAGCCATTTTTCCTCCATAAAAAGGTATACAGATCAACAAATGTAAAGAACAAAAGTCACCAAAAATTGATTGTATTTTATTGTAATATAAAAATAAAAATTCAATTTGATTTTGTGAACTGAAGTCAAGAACTGGATATACCCACAGCTATTTTTCATCAAGATAGGTATTTTTCAGTCAGTTTATGTTGACTGTGCCAGGTATTGTTTCAGGGAGTTCTACGTATTTGAAGTTAGTTTAAGTGAAAACTGAAAGCTATTTAATATAAAAAGATGACATTTTTATTATTTTTTTCCTATTAGTTATTAAGATGCATATGGCTCCTCACTAAAAACTTTCAGCCAGTAATTAGGAAACTATATTTTATGTAAAAAACTAGCAAATGCACAAAACTATTAAGTAATTCTCATTTTTCATATAAATAGAATAAAAAGAAACATGAATGGACCTAATAAAAACTAATTGGAATATTCTACAAGTGAAATCTTTTACAAAGAACTCTCTCCAAAACTCCTAACTAATGGTATTCGTTCTTGAGGCTGAAAGTAACAGGTGCCAATTCACGCTTTTCCCAAGCATGAATGCCCCATTTAAGAGAAGGCCACAGATATTAACAATAAATAACCCTGACCAATATCTTTTGAATCAGCTTTGGGCCATTAATATATTTTGGATTTGTTGCAGTTTTTTAGTTGAGTGAATTTTTTTTACTGTGATGTTAAAGGTTTGTATTGCACAGGTTTAGATTGAAGAATAGAGAAAGAGTTGAAAATTTAATTAAGTAAATATAGACTGATTTTGATGACAAGTCAAAATTGCATTAAAGCAGCTTTCTAAAAAAGTGTGTAATCTCCAGGATTTTTTAAAATGTGTCAATAAGTTGTTGTTGTATGTACAAGCATACCATATGAAAGACAGATCTGCTATGGGTTTTTTGCATGTACGAATGGGAGCTTTTTTGTTTGCATGAAAAAATTTGTTTTTTCATGCACAAGGCACTCAAACCATAAATAAAAGACAGTCTTCGTTGTGTCAAGTAATTTTACCAATACCCGAAACATTTTTAGTATCTGGTTGGTTTTCTAACTGATACTACTACAAACAAATTTCACAAAAATACTAAACAGGTTGCATTAAAACTTGAATCTTGCACGAAAAGATAATGGATTCTACAATGAAAAAAATGGATTCCTTAGTTTTTCAAATAGGTTGAAAAATATTTTTCTTGGGAACCATAGAGGTTTAACTAAAGCAACCTTGCAACTGCTTTGAATACTACTTCAAATGTTGCTGTAACATTTATTGTGACAGGCCACTTCTTTTACCAGAGGAAGGGAGGTTTTTGGATGCCAGAGGGGGTCCTAAACCCAAGTACCCTCTTTAGAAATTGTTCCCAGCTAGAAAAAGAGGAAAAATTTGGCGAGTTAAACTGCGCCTTAGGCCCAGAAAATTTTGCTCTTCATTAACACAAGTTGTAAATTAAAGATTTAAAATAATAATTTAATAGATAAGAGAATTCAAGTAGTAAAAGGCAGATATATGGTATGGCTAAAGGAAAAATTTGAAAGAATAAGAACATTCAGATTTAGTGAGGGAGGAAGCATGTGGCTAAATGTGACCATGAAGAGAGACAAGCTGAGGTTAAATTAATTTAAAGGTGGGAGGATGAGGGTTATACAGGAGAAAAGAAGAGAAGATAAACAAAGTAACTAAGAAAACCAATCAGAGAATACAAAAAGTAGAAGACAGATTCCTGATATGGCCAGTGGAAAGATTTGAAAGAATAAGAACAGTCACATTTGAAGAGGGTGGAAGAGGATGGCCATGTGACCTTCAAGAGAAGCAAACTTAAATTTAATTAATTTGAAAGTAGGAGGATGGGGATGGTACAGCAGAAAATAATTCATATGGTAGAGTGCATATAAATTATATTTCCATGAGAAAATTTGAAAGAATACTTGAGTCACATTTAAAGAAGGGAACAGAAGGTTGGCTAAATGTAACCTGAAGAGAAGCAAGGAATGAGTGTGGTCCAAAAAATAAAGATGGGTAAACAGGAGAAAATCAAATTATTGAAAAAGGATCACTTTAAACTGTAAACAGAAAAGTGACATAGCAAAAGGCATCCCCCCATTCCTGGTAATATCAGGCTGTCATTTTGGAAATAAAAATATGTTAGTAGAAGTGTTATTTCTAGTATGGTATTTGTATGTTTCTAGGTAGTTACTTTAATGATCTCTGGTTTATTTCTTTCAATGATAGTGGTTTTAAAACATTTTTTGCATCATTTTGAAATGAATTAAAAGGTCTGAAAACAATTCAGAGACCCCCACCTGTTACTGAAGCAAAGACAAGTACACAAATAATGTATTTGTGTACTTGCCTTTCCTTAAAAGTACACTGAGAATTAAATATTGGGGTAGTTATAAGTTATGGAGTCAATAATGTGTTTTTTATGTCAAAATGTTTTCTTATAAAAACAACATCCAAATCAGGTAACTTCAGAGCAAAAAGCCACCATTAGCATGTTTGGTAACATAATTTTGAGTTTTGGACCCCAAAGATATTTCTGTGGTTGATGGAAATGTATGTTTTTTTCACTTTAAATTTTATATTCTTTATTTTCTAGCCGCATACAAGAGCATCTTGAAGAATCCCTTCCATATTTGGAGTCAGTAATTCTTACTAATAACAACATACAGGATTTGGTATGGGTTAAGCTCTTACCTTAAGTTTTCATTAAGTTTTTTGTCCAGAAAGTTAGTTAAAAGCTGTTATAGTATTTTGGGGTTTTTTGGGTTTTTTACCTAATATTTTGCTTAGGTTGAATCACGTTATACACGGTTATGCTGGGTACCTTAAAGGGAATAAGGTATGAATTATAATATTGGGAAGCCTTACAATGTGTAAAAACATTTTTGTCTAATATTTTGACAGGTCATATAAATAGAAAACCCCTTGAGTTCACCAAGACATAGATATACATTAATTGTTCTTTTTTCAAATCGTGACTAGTTAACTTAAGAGAGGGTGATATTGTGCGGATAGTTTGTTTCATTCACCTAGATAGTGATCTTCTAAGAAATATCATTATTGTATAAACTTGTATTAGGTATACGCATGGTGCCCAATATTATGTTGGATAGCGCATTGTTGTTGTTTTTTATACTTTCATTTCTTAATTATAGCAAGAAATCGACCCTTTATCAACTGTAAAGACACTAAGATATGTTAGGTGAGTTTATTGATTGCACATATTTTTAAGGTCTAAAATGTAACATTGTAACATAATGAAAGTCATTCTTTTGCATGATATTCAGGAAATGCCTGTATTGGTTTTGGTTTTTGTTTAAAGCTGACAAAGATGAGTAGGAAAAACTGCTATTTCCTTAGGATATTTTCAATTTTTTTAATGCAGGCCAAAATATTTTCACGCAGACGTGCTATTTCGATCTCAATTTCCACACCGGAAAATTTTGACAGATTTTTTACCTTACTCTTGTTCTATTGTTGTATTGTAATGAAGCTAAGAATTAGGATATTAAGCACCCACTTTATTTATTAAGTGTCGATCGAATGGAGTTGGGTCAAGGATATTAAATTTTAAAATTGGTATACAGTATGATAATCAACCAGTGATACACAACAACACTGATTGTATAAGATGATACTTTTGTTTTTTGTGGTACCAAGCCAGTGGATTTTAAATGCACTCTTTATTCTCTTAGTGTGTGACTTCTTCCACATGAATAAAAGAAGAACTGGAAATCTGTATGGTTTAGAGCCACGACCCTAAAATAACGCAAATTAAAAGGGTTTTGTGAAATTGGGATTGGTTTTATGAATTTTTTTAATGGCACACATAAGCACCCACTTTATTTATTAAGTGTCGATCGAATGGAGTTGGGTCTAGTCCTCTTATAATCTGACACAAACATTGATGAAATTAACATTTTTAATGGGGGTCACCTTGTGCAGCTCCATTTTGAGGGAATTGTTCCTCACAAACCATTTTGCTGTTTTTGGAACAACACTTAGACTGGTTTTGGAGAGGGGTGGGTGGGGTCGACATATGACTGCGATGATCTTCATTAAAATTTTGGTCGCAGTGATGAGCACCGATGATTTTCAAATTACTGCCAAAGCATAGCATGGAAAATAATAGATGGTCAACCCACTGTTTACTTTTAGATTAGTGACATCAGATGAATTGTACTGAAATCATGGACGCTCCTTAAAACAATACTCCACAGACAGACCACCTGGTTGCCTTTGAGGTATTGTAAATGGAGTTAGTTCTTACAAGGTGCCATTTCCCATTACTCTTTACGGCGTTAGTTTTTGGCTCAAAAGAAAAATTGCTGCCCACTCATATAGATGAGGACCACCAAATAATTCAATAATATTAGTGGTTATAGCTGGAATACATTTCATGAAGTTTAGTCATCAGTTAAACCCGAAAGAAATGGGTATGTGACTGCTTTAATATTCTGTTGTGGTTGCGATTTGATTCCAAGAAATGAAATACGGCATAGAACTTTAGGATGAGTAAAAACCATAAGATTGGAAGAAGTAAATCCTATCTGCATTTTTATTAAATCCTGCAAAGTAGTGGACAATTTACTAGGAAAACGAAAAAATGTTTTTAGAAAGTTTGATAACCTTACGGTCCTTAGTAGTAGTTTTCAAGATGCATAGTGGTCCTCCCAGCCTAACTTGCCTTCGATTTTTGCTGTAAAATGAAGACATATTTGTTGTATAAAGTGTCTATTGTATTAGTTCCTGCTCTCACAATATCTTACTGTTTTTCGCGTTTTATTCCAGTTTCCTTCGTAATCCTGTGGCTAGTCGACCGAACTACAGACTCTATGTTATCAGCAAACTACCACAGATAAGGGTCCTCGACTTTCAAAGAATCCGTGACAAGGTGAAGAACCAAACAACGATTTTAGTATTTACTTTTTTCGTAGTATCCCTGTCTACTTTTATGCATTTGAGAAACGTATTCTAGAGCCAGTGATTACACTGCTGGCCCAACTTATTGACACAGCTGATGGCATTTTGGTGCTACCACAACTTGTAATTACATTTTTGGTAGCAAAGTCTGTTTTTTATTGTGTATTAAGTTGTGTATTTTGGATGCATATTGCCTAGTTTGAATGCTAAAAACTTTGAAATCTTTATTTGGGACCTAAAACTAATAATGTTCAGAGAATTTTGATTGCTTTTTGGACGAATCTCTTAAAACGAAAATGGAGATAACGTCCTTTCCCCCTACATTTTATTGCTGCTTTTTTTCATTTCCTGCGTCTTTCCAATTGGGGAATCGATTTAATAACTTCCTGGTTACAGTGGACCTGTGCTAACCACAAAACCACGGCGCCTCGGCTACGACTTATAACATCACTGTTAGTTAAAATGGATTTTTCATTTTTGTAAGAGCTATTTGATATATATAATTAATATTGTATAAAAACTAAGAACCTATTGATATTGATAAAACATGTTATATTGCTTATAATTTACAGAAAAAGTATTAGTATCTACATAAGGTTGCAGAACTTCTTTTGATTATGTGTTTAGGTATTTTATAAAAAGGACGGAACTCAAGATTACTTATCAAACAAACAAAACAAAAGTACAGATTTAAGCACAGAAAAAGTCATCAGAAACAGAGACACTCTTGTTATTTTGCATTGCGGTCTGATTTTACCACGGGTTTATATGTTTATGGTGATTTCATTCACTTCATTTCACTCATCACTGTGGTGATGAGTGAAATGAAATCCAGTATTATACGATTTTTGATACGAATAATTGAAGCACCGCCAGGGCAATTTATTTTGAATTTTTAAGTGTATATTATTATGCGAGCATTTTATAAGTTTAAACTGGGGAGTGGTGATGTATCTTTTATACATTTTATTTTATTCTGTTATCGAGATACGTAAAACTGCTTACAATTTAAAAGATATAGACGCACGCGCACGTGTAGAATATGTATAGGGTGATCACAAAAATGCAACCGGTACAAAACCTTCCAAAATTGATAATCTGAATAGAAATTATGCAGGTTCGACAAGCTTAAACTGTGACAAGTTCCATGTGTCCTTACACAATTTTTCTCAATTCCAATCGCTGTTTTAAATTCTATGCCCTGTAGAAAATATGTTCACAATGACCGCCGCGGTGTTTTAAGCACCGTTGGATTCAGGGGACAAAGTTGTCAGGCACATGGACATATTCACCATGAGGCTTTGCTCTAATTCTTCTTGTTATGGCTGCCTTCTGTAGGTCAATTCTCTCGGGATTCTTTTGAACACATTGTGTTTCAAGTATCCCCAAACATAAAACACTGAAGAGTAAGAGTCAGGTAAATGTGCAAGTCACTGAAAGTCATTGGTGAGCCATTCAGCATATCTCTGTCGGAACCGCTGTAGTGTCATATTGACAATGTGGCGAGCTGCTCTGTCTTATTAAAACCACTGTTCCTCTCTTTTTACGCTTCGTCACTACCCCAAAGCTCTCCAAAATTTACGAAGCACCATCAAGTAACGTTCAGTGTTTACTATGATAAGGCTACCATACTCGTCTTCAAACCAATATTGGTCGATTTTCCAATGTGTAGAAATTGCTGTGTGCTTGACTGAATGTAGTTGCCTTTGTAAGACCTCGTCTGGTGGGTGTAAACCCAGTAAACATTAGTCTTGGAGTTAACATAGCCCATTAAAAGAAAATATACCTCATTTGAAAATCACACTTGATTAAGAAAGCCAGGTTCCACGCCCATCTTCTCATGGAACCGTCTGCATATAGCAACACGTCTCTATATTTCACATTCGGTGAAATATAGAGACGCATAATTTCTATCTTCTATACGCACAGATGCAGACTTCTAATCAAACTTGCCCGTAAAGACTACCTGTAAATGCCCAGTTACTGAAACCACCTTGAAAAACTCAAATATGATTGCCAACAGTTCACCTATTTAAATACATACGAAAAATGAAAAGTAGAGCGTTAATATTAAAAATCAATTAATGCTTGTTTGGTTTGGATTGTTTTGACGAGTCACCCCGTGTATGTTTTTATGCTGGGATATATGGATACATAAAGAAGAGGTTGATTATTAAAGCGATAAAGACCTTAAAACACTGCCTTAATATCGGGCCCCACTCCATAGGCATATCTTTTCGTTTATTGTTTGTTGTGACCTAAACAAGTTTGATTTGGAATTTTTTTTTAACAGGAGCGAAAAGCAGCTGCTCGTATGTTTAAAACTGAAAAAACCGAAGCGAAGAAAACTCCGGCAAAGCGGGCAAAGACGTAAGTATAGTTGCTATGTTATGGAGGATAGTGTTGTAAAATATGTGTTGTCACGAAACCAGATATAAACAAACAGAAATACACTCTGTGTTTATCTCTAACAACTTTGAAATAGCAATATCTATCTTGGAAACATAACAAGCATTAGGCCCTAACATATCTAGATATGAGTTCCCTTCGGCGTCTTCAATGCGTCTTTTACTCAGTTTACCACTCTCTCATTTTAGTAAAAATACGACTTGTATATATACGGTAAGGAAATCTAAAATTAATAATACTCCAACGTAAGAGTAATTAAAGTATCACCACCAAACAACAGGTCTAAGCTGTTTGTTTCCTTGTGCATCTAAGCTGTTTGTTTCCTTGTGCATCAGCTATCTGAATGCACAAGGAAACAAAAGATAAAATCTAATAATGAATGGGCTGAGGTACCCATCTAAAAAGGGCCTAACAACTAAAAATCGTGGCACACCTCCCACCTAAGATTAATTATATTACTGAAAATAAAATACCCTATTAATCATACTCTAAACAGTCCAAAAGTCTAGAACGTTAATATTCGAGTCATAAGTCCATTTCACTTTCTCGCGTTGAATTCTTCTATAAGAACATCAGGAACAAACTCCAGATCAACCCATTGAGTATGTCCGTCATTAAATTCAACGAAATAGCATGTTACCAGTCTCTGACCAGGAAGTCTTGAATGCAACTTGTCGTGTACCTTCACGATCTCTTCGGGTCTGCCATCGATGTCTCGAGCCAACTTCATCTGCTCCATGTTTACTCGTCCTATACTCCGTTTCTTCTTTTCTGGCATCAGTATCTCGACGTTGTTCTCTCCGATGACTTTTGTGACTTCATACGGTCCAATCCACGGTTGATGAAACTTCTTAGAGGTACCTTTTTTCACGATAAAATCACGAAGCCAAACCTTGTCTCCAACTTTAACATCGAGCTCTTTGATGTCCTGATCATGATACTTCTTTTGTCGTTGCTGCTCTTTACGTACTAGTTCTTTCACAAGGGCGTAGGCTTGCTGTCGCTCATTCTGCATAGTTTTCAGGTAATCTTCCGTGTACAAACGTGTAGGGGGCTTCATGTCCAAGGGAGAGTTTACTTNTATACTCCGTTTCTTCTTTTCTGGCATCAGTATCTCGGCGTTGTTCTCTCCGATGACTTTTGTGACTTCATACGGTCCAATCCACGGTTGATGAAACTTCTTAGAGGTACCTTTTTTCACGATAAAATCACGAAGCCAAACCTTGTCTCCAACTTTAACATCGAGCTCTTTGATGTCCTGATCATGATACTTCTTTTGTCGTTGCTGCTCTTTACGTACTAGTTCTTTCACAAGGGCGTAGGCTTGCTGTCGTTCATTCTGCATAGTTTTCAGGTAATCTTCGGTGTACAGACGTGTAGGGGGCTCCATGTCCAAGGGAGAGTTTACTTCTCGGCCATACATCAAGAAGGCTGGCGTATGCATCGTCACTGAATGGAATGTGGTTCTGAAGGCAAACGTCACGGAGTCGAGATAGTCATCCCACGTTGCCGGTTTCTTGGATGCATATATCTTTACTGCATTGAAAAGAGTTCCGTTTAGTTTCTCGCTGAGGCCATTTGAGGATGGTCGAAACGCACACGTGAAAATTTTCTTCACCCCGATTTGCTGACACAACGACTTCACCAACTTGGACGTAAACTGACTGCCTCTGTCTGAGAGTAGTTCTTCTGGGCAACCATAGCAATGAATGAAATCACAGAGTAGGCGGGCTACGGTTTCTCCTTCTGTGTCTTCTACAGCGTACACGACAGGCCATCTCGTAAAATGGTCGACAAACACCAAAGCATACTTGTTCCCTTTATCTGACTTTGGCAAAGGGCCAACGAAATCCATGGCAACGATCTGGAGGGGCCTTTCTGTTATAATCGATTTCAGAGGGTTCTTCGTAGCTGGTCTTGTAGACTTGAAGCGCGCACAATCTTTGCAATGTCGGATGTGGCGTTTTATATCCGATTTCATCGTTGGCCAAAAGTACGACATCTGTATCTTTCTATACGTTCTGAAAAATCCCGAATGAGCTGAGAGGGGGTTTTCATGGAGTTTCACTAGCAATTGTCCAATCATGACTTTCGGAAGGACGAACTGCTTTCTGACCAACCCTGTTTTGCCTTGAAACGTACGGTAGACACAACCATCATCTGCAATGAAATGCTTGTCCTTTTCCCTTTCGAATTTAGCAGCCAGGTTCTTATCTACAGGTTTTACATTGTCAGAGAGAAATCTGATCCACTGTCTAGTGTACTGACCTTCCTTCTGCATCTGGCTGAATTCTTTCAACGAGATTTCCAACAGACTGCTTTCTTCCTCTTCAGGGTACCTTGACAGGGAATCTGCATTGGAGTGGAGTCTGCCAGGACGGTGAACCACATCGAAGTCATACGACTGAATCTCGCTGATCCAACAGGCGAAAGGGTTATTTGGGGCATTCATCGTCTTCAGCCAATTTAAGGGTCTGTAGTCGGTTACAACTGTAAAATGGCGGCCATAAAGATACGGATAAAAATGGTTTAAGCTCCATACAATACCTAATGCTTCTTTTTGAAGGACAGCATACTTGAGCTCTGAGGATTTTAGTAAACGACTGGCATAGGCGACAACTACCTCTCCATCGTCCGTATCTTGAGCGAGCACAGAACCGATTCCATAATCACAGGCATCTGCATACAGCTTAAATGGCAGTTTAAAATCTGGACATCTGAGGATTGGGGCTGTTGCTAAGCACGACTTCAGGTCTTTAAAGGACTTCTGCGCTTCTTCTGTCTATCTGGAAATTCTCTTTTTCTTCGTGAGTTCTGCAAGGGCTTTCGAACGTCTGGCAAAGTCTTCAATAAACCTTCTGTAGTATGACGTTAGGCCTAGGAAGCTTCTGACATCAGTGGCTTTCTTGGGAACTGGGAAGTTACTCACAGAGTCGATCTTGGCAGGGTCCACTGTTACGCCTTTTCCAGAGATGATATGGCCAAGGAACTTCACAGATGTCTTCATCCAATGACACTTTGAGGGCTTCAGAGTTAGGCCAGCTTTTCCGATTCTTTCGAGCACGAGATCCAACCTTCGCAACTGTACCTCCTCCGTGGGCCCGAAAACTATGACGTCATCAAGATACACGAGATAGTGAGTCCAGTGGAGTCCGGATAGTACTAAATCCATCAGTCGCTGAAAGGTAGCTGGGGCGTTGGCGAGGCCAAAAGGCATTACAAGTGTCGAATAGAGTAAGCAATTCAACTGAAACACGTAAAGCCAAGTAAAACGTTTATTGAAGTTTCGGTACTGGAGGGGTGGAAGGAAAATTTTTACAATTTAGCCCGGGACAGTAGGTTTGGCACACTGTTATATATATATATATATATATATATATATATATATATATATATATGTATATATATATATATATATATATATATATATATATATATAT
>RDPX01000437.1:332920-440366 GCA_003991215.1 Morbakka virulenta | reverse complement strand
GTGCTGACATTTTTGCTGTATGGCGGGTTGTACCAAAGTATATTGTTTCGTTTTCTGTTTCTACGTCTGGTATTTGGGGTCGGTTCGTAGTGCAGTTTGTATTTGTATCCACTGTCGTCTAGTGCTTTTTGGTATGGAGGTGCTGCTTGTTTGAAAGATGCTTTGTCGGATGAAAGTAATGAGAGTCGTCTGTTGATGCCGTCTGGTATGTTTTTAGTAGTTACTGGTGGGTGGTTGCTTTCTCGATGAACGTACTGGAGTGTAGTGTCATGTTTCATAAAGGGTTTGTAGGTTCCATTGTGCAGGTTGAGGGTGACGTCGAGGAAGTTGATGGTCTGTTTGTTTGCCTCTATTGTAATGCGTAGTCCGTTGTCGTGAAATGTACGGCATATTTCTTTTTTGATAATTTCTGTCTGTCTTGGAGTTGCGCTCGTAGTGGCAAGTCCGTCATCCCGGTATAGTCCCATGTTGATGTCCAGGTGTTGTAGTTGTGAAAGTAGGAAGCTTTCGACTAGCTCACATGTTTCGGCGCGGTCTTAACTTCCCATGGTAACGTCAAATGTGTTGCCTCCCTTCTTTTGCCATGGTTGTCCGTTGTATGTTAGGGTTGAGCTTTTGGCGTGGGTGATGATATGCTTTTCTTCATCTGTGATGTTGTCGTAAGTCGAGACGAATTTAAGGGCTTTGTTGAGTAGACTCTGGCTAATTGATGGTTAAAAGTCAATGACGTCGTAGATAATAAAGTTGTGATCCTGTTTGTTTTTAATAGTTTTGAACCAAGTAATGACAGATGAAGTGTTTTTCCATTGGTTGAGGTTGGTTACGGTAATGATTTTGTTGTTGATCCTGTCGAGAATACTGGTGTAGTTTTTTTATTCTTTCCAACTTATTATATCTCTTTTATTACGCTCTGCATTTATGTATCGAGCACTCTAATACGGTTAACCGAATCGAAAGTACCATATAAATATATAACAATTTTCTTCAGTAACAAACCTAATGAAGTAAATGAAGCAAATTAAAACAAAGCTCAGGTGTTAGTCCAAACCTACTGCCCTGGGCTATATTGTAAAGGTTTTCCTTCCACCCCTTCACCCCCACAGTATGTTGGAGTATATTTCACAGAGTTAAATTAAAGTTGTCCTTTAGGCTGAATAGGAAATATTTTCTTACATTTTAGGTTTGAGCCCAAAGAACCTGTACTAACCACTGCACAGAAGGAAGCAAATTCAAAAAGAGAAATGGATGTTAAAGCTATCAAGGTAAGAATTTATCAGTTTTATGTCAACAATTGTCTGTTGTGTTTCATTTTTTCCTTAATAGGAATGAAATTCATTTTGTAATTAACTGTATGCATGTGGAATAAAAATTAAGGGTGGGTATTATCATAATTTAATAAAGTAGGCATTAAATTGGGCTATTCTCTAAATATGTATTTTTTCCTTATTGTGTTGATCAAAAAGACCGACACCAGGGAAAAAAAAGAAATTCAACTTAATTTCTGCTTTGATCAGAGTTGACACTATTTTTCGGTTAATACAACTCCTCAAGTAACCCGACTTCAAGTTGGACATTGATGACCAGTATCTTTTCACTTCTTCAAAGTTAGAACATTGGTTTACTGGAATCTGCCCATGTAATACAGTGAGACCAAAAAATAGGCCGAAACCGTTAACCAAGAAAACACATGACATAAGGAAATTGTGGTCAACGGAAAAGTTGCCATTCAACCAGTACTCGAAGTACTTATTTATAATAAACTACTGCAACCCATTGTCACAGAAAAACCTCTTGTCTAGGAACCAACAATCGACTATTGTTCCAACTTATTGATTTTCAGGGCTACCTTCAATAACTCAACCTGAGAGTACTGCAAAGTATTTAGCAAGAAAAATTGTTTTAAAATGGTGGGCAAAAATGCTTCGATATTTGGGTACAATTCTAACGTAAAGAATAGTCAAATTGGTATAATTAAGGTTTCTGTAGGCAATAAAGATTTTAAAAAGAAATAGGAAATAAAGTTTATCATTATCTTGGCCAAAGATCGCGTAGTAGATGATGAAGACGTAAAGTTTCTTGACCCCATTCAGCAAACAGTGAATTTTCATATAGTTTTTGGGTCCCTGTGGGAAGTATATGGAGCCTGGACAGACGAGTTTGTGTTTCTACGATGAAACATTAAATATTTATTGAAATGTATCGCATGGGCTTTCTCGTCTTCTTTTGAGGTTTCATGCACATGGAACCAAAAGGTGGCTATTTACTTGTTACATCGAATTAACACAAATTGAGGCATAACATTGAAGCCTATTCCGCCTGTGGTGACAAATTAGTAAAGGGAATTTTTTTGTGACTAATAATCTTAAAATATCATTACAAATACAAAAATTAACATATAACATCAGGTGGCATCCCTCGAATAACCACTCATCAAGCGCCCTTTTAAAGGATCACATTAAAATAAAAGCCCAGGACTCGTAATCAAGGAAAGATGATGTACGAATTTTAGGTTGCCGTCATCGGTACTGGATCGCCTTTTGCTGGGGTCCGGTCCTGCAGTAAATTCAATCACTTCTTACTGTCTGCATAATAAAGCCATCAAAATAAGAGAAATTTTATTATTGTAGATGTTTTGCAATAGATTTATGAACAAATAAATGCCACAAAGGCCATTTAGGCGCCAAATTGTTAGTTAGGTGTGTCACGAGTATCCTGGACTTTTGTTGTTGCTTTTTTTAACGTCATTTTCTCCCAGCAATTTGGGCTCAGACGGTGCCCTTCATAGGGCCTTTATTTGGCAGTGAGGAATTTCTTGGCCGGATGCCCTTCCTGACGCCAACCAATGGCTTTTTTCTTTGTAAAGTTCCAAATTCTACTCGCCAGCTCGGGGAATCGAACCCGGAACTCTAGGTTACTGTGCAGTTGCACTAACTACTAAGCCACGTCTCCTCACGGTATCCTGTCGGTCGTATACAAGGCCCAGTGAGTTTTGTTGCGTTTTTTATTGTTTTTGTAGAATGTGGCTTGTCCTGGGTTTTTCCCACTTTCGCTCGATACAAGACAAAGTGTAGCTTCAAGGTTTTAAGGTTATTTTGATGTAATTGATATAACTGGCGTTCAAAGGATCATTGAAACTGATTCAAGCTGAGCATTTCTTGTACGTCAAAAAAAGATAATTTTTTATCGTATCGTATTTATTTTTTTAATGCTTATTCGAGAAAAAGTGTCATTAAGATGGAAAAATTCTGAAGAAAACCAGTTTAATTTTTTACATTTGTATATTTGGAATTTTTACCATTTTTAACGCAAACAGAATAGAAAGTGAAATTGCAACTAATATTTCTGTTTCCTGTTATAGGCAGCGATTGCTAATGCCTCGAGCCTTGAAGAAGTTAAACGCCTAGAACTTATGCTACAGAGAGGTCAAATACCGGGCAGAAAAGAAGAGAACAATGGAGCTATATCAGCTGCAACAGGAAAGGGACAAAACATGGAAGAAGTTGAGGAAATGGATGAAGGATGAAAGAAAATTTAGTGGGCATGTAAATCTCCGTAATAAATACCAACACAGAGGAGACTGATCGGACAGTATTTGGCATGGAGGAAAATTGTCAAGGGAGCTTTGGAATCAGTAGTAATTCTGAATTTTTTGCGTCGTACAACAAACGGAATTTTGACTTCCAAGGACATTTTGCCATGGATCAACTCCCGCTTTGTAGTACCTGATGGTATCTGAAATGGCCGTTACAAGGTATTATTGTTTAAAAGTGCAAGTTTTGGACGGAATCTTAACCCTGTAACCTCATAGGAAAGGACGGCAAGTGACTGGCGTCCAGTTCAGCCAGTTGATTCACTGTTGTTTTGCTGACAGCATTCGGTACTAAATCCGATAAACTAAAACAGTGATCGCTATTAGACCATTGAGTTAGTAGTGCTACAGTTGTAAGAACTAATGAAAATAAAAAATTAAAGGAAAGGTGTTGAAATTTATCAAGGAAAGTCTTAAAAGGGAGGCTTGTGTAATTTGTATCTTTATACTCTTCTTGCACATGCGTCTTGATATATTCTAACAGATTTCTTCGAATCCCTTAGCCCCAGTTGCTGATTAATGGTCCATTTTCCACTAAGCGATCTTTCGGTAACCACCTTTAGTTGAAGACGCCCCACTTCCTAAGACGCTTCCGTTATATTAACTTACTTGAACAACCAAAAGTTTGTGTAAATTTGAAACAAACCTTTTAATTTCAGTTTTTTTATTTTTGAGCCTTTTTTTCAAGCCCCAAGACGGCAATCACCAACGCAAATTAACTGTACTAAATGTACCGCTCAACAAGCTCCACTCTTGGTTACTATATTCAATTCTTAAATGAAAGCTCATTACTTCTCTGAGATAACAGGATTCACTCATTTTATCTAATTTTGAAAAAACGGGAATAAAAATTTTCTTCCGAACACCACAAATATTTTCCAGAAAACAAATTTTATTGATGGCCTCCTCGTACGAAAATTGCTCTTGCGTTATCTCTTTGACAACACAATTCTTTTTTATCTTTAGTAATCTATAAAGATTTGTGTACATGGTCCCCTTTTAGTGGCACATTTAATATCGATGCCACAGCCCATTCCAAAATCAACACTTGTAGCCGTGCCTTGGTCTTATGGTATTTATTTTGGTGTTTTGTGACAACCAACAATATTCTTGAATACAGAAATTTTAGATGAGTAAGGTTACTGTTGGTAGAAAAAGCAGCAGGCTTAAAATGGAGTTATGGAAGCAAATGTCTGGGAATTGAGTATACTTTCAAGTAATATGGTAAATTGGCCTGCTAGGCAATAGTCTGTGCCTCATATCAGACCGTTTGTACCAGAGGCCTGCCTGCACACACCTTATAAATTATACGTTATTGTTAAATTTCATCTTCGTTTAAGCCTGCCAAAGCAAGTACTTTCAGGAGTATGTTTTAACGACCTTCGGGCATAACTTGAGCTTGGTCCGGTTCATTATCCGACTCAACAGTTGACGAAGGGGTCAAAACAAAAATCAACAGATACGTTACGTTTGGCGTTTTGGTGTACGTTGCGACAAAAGCTGATGATTCCCATTACATCGTCATCATCATCATCATCATCATGTGCCATGCAATCCTCCATCGGTGATCAGGGTCCTCTACTCTACTCTCTCATACATGGTCCATGGACTCCTAAATAATAACATCTGGACTGGAAACTGGGTTCCAGGGTGAACAAGGTGAGGCCAGTTTTTCTTAGAAGCAAAAGTACATTCTTACACTATCAACAGCTCTCTTGACATCTATCTGATCATATGACAAAACTCCAAAGTGATATTGATGTTGTAAAAACTCTATAACCTATTTGCATAATATTGAGGATGGCAGAACCATGGGAAACAAAATCTAAGTAACGTAAAACTACAACTGTCTTTAAAACATCAACATATAAAGAACCCAACAAACTACTGAGTATTTCCACACAGTTTACTTATCTTTCTTTTTTTACTGCCTTTTTCTGAACAGACGGTCAACTCCTTTACAAAGTTCTTCATCATGCAATTGAAAATTCTACAAATAAGACTCCGGAAAGTGGTGTCCATGGTCACAGTGGGTGCTAGAACCCACATGTTCTTGCAAGTCTGTATCCGAAGACAAAATGGACAGAATGAGCATTTTGAAGCAGTACTTTTGTGATGTCTCTGAGAGAAACAATGTCCTGAGTTCCTTATTTAACTTAATCACGGTAAGTTCTTTAAAACATGCCGTACACAAACTATAAGCTGTAGTACTTGGTGAAAGGAGTCCACCTCTGTTGATATCCTCTAAGAACTTTTTTACATTTTCACTGACAATATCCAAGTCACTTTCCCGAAGGATTATTGATTTTTCACCATCCAGTAAGATACTACTACAGGAAGGGCACCCAGATCTTTGTCTTAACTCTGACCTTACAATGGCCCCTGATACATAATAAATGGCATTTGCATCTGCAATGTCAGTAGTAGTTAAAAATGCATCTTCCATTACGGCAGCAGTGAATTCATTCAAATCACACTTTAGGAGATTGTTTTGCTTGCTCTCTCGTGACTCAGATGCTACATCAAAATCTATACCAGAAAATTTAGGCAAGGATATAGCCTTAATTTTCCTCTCACTCTCCAGCAACTGTCTCGCAGAAATAAAATAGATAGCACCTGACAGTTGTCTGTACCAGCCGAAACGGCTCTCAATGTTGTCAGATTGCAGTTTTCCAAACAGAACATATTTGAAGCTGGCCTGCTCTATAAGGTATTTGGCAATCAATGGAAGAGTCCTACACGTGTGTTACAGCAGTAAATGTTTCTGATGTCAATCCATGTTTCCCAAGTGATTTCCACCTGTCCAGGAAATCTGAAAACTCTTCCAGGTACTTCAGTTTCCAGTCATTAACTGAGCATACAGGATCTCTTGTAATGTCATGACTGTCCTTTCCTGCAGTTGTTGTTCTCACATTTAATACATGCCATAATTTCAGAAAATAAGAAATAAAGGTAACAGTTCCAGTCCAATCTCTTGATAATTGACTTGAGTAATACTCAAGTGCATTCCTTGTGCTCTCACAAAAGACTGACATAGCCAGTTTCACTGAAGTTTTCTCTATGCTTTTAGGCTCTAAAGCTTTGAGGGATAACTTGTGCCCCAGCTTAATAGGCTTTGAAGTCTCAAGCCCATAAAGATCTTTGATGTCATCAAAATTGGCAGTTAATGCAGTGTCATTTTCTGATGATGAATAAAATGCTGGAAACTTGAACAATGCGGGATTTAAAATTGTTATAAATGTTCTTTATGTTATGAACAGGGTCAAACAATAAATACAGTGGTTCTCCATTGACTGGGTTACTGATCACGGATTTTAAGTTACCACCACACAGTTTATTTACAAAGAAAGAGCGATTAATTGCATGGTTGTCCACAGAAACTACAACTATATGAAAACCAACATTTCCTAGCATCTCTAGAACAGCTGTGAAACAACAATGCATTTTTTCAACATTTAATCGATTGACAGGGTACATGGCCACAATATCTTTACAACGCCCTGCAATAGAACTAATCATCAAACATAACACTGTTACACCAACATTGTTGTCTGTTGCCAACCCAAATATGGATCCCTGACGTGCTGAGTACTCCAAGCGCTTAGCAACACAAATCTCATCAATCATGAGAACAATGTAGTACTCAGTGTTATTTAGCTTGGAAAACATGAGTTTAAGGTATTGATCATCACTCTCACCCCTGTCCATTGCAATCTTCTTGGTCAAATTGTTTAAAGTTCTCTCTGACGGCAGCTGTAGTACATTCTGCTGCCTTATCTCACAATATGCTCTTGGACGTATTGAGTGGCATACATACGAAAATACCATAAGAGACGAAGAATAGTGCCTGCCGTTCTTTGGTATTCACAGCAAGATAAGTTGTTCCAATAAAAATTCCAATGCTCTTGTCTCATCCTCTTTCCTATTGCTGGCTAGATACCCTGCTATGCATGACTTAGCCATATCTAGATATGGGTAATCTGTGCCATCTGGACTGACCCATCTCTTGAGCATGGCCATTAAATTGATAATTTGACTCCAATAACAAACTTTCCCTTGAAGAATATGAGAATACTTGGACTTATAAATAACTTTATAGTCAAGACCAACAGTGACAGCAAGATCTTTGGTGACAGTAATCGATGCTGGGATTTTTGGAACTCCTTCAAATATTTTCATGAAACAAAGGCATATACAATCGCTCTCCGCAAGGCAATGATAACCTTTCGGTATTCCCTCTTGGGTATTAAACTTATTTTCGATCTCTTTCATTGATGTAACATTGTCCTCAGCTAGAAATGCAGCACATCTGGCATCAAGATCATCCCTCTGCTGGTTGAAGCGAGCAGCTGAGGTAGCATTTGTACTCATGTGTGGTATGTCTGGACTAGACAGGTACGAGGGAAGATTCGGAAACAATGTGGGCACAGCATCTTTTCTGAGTCTCCTTTAACAAGAAAATATGGGTAAAAGATAAAAAATAAACAGTCTTAAGTAAGCATTAATTTTAAACAGACTGAACTGTGAGCCTGTCGGGTTACTTCTGAAGCAAAACAACATTCAAATAACGGAAAAATTTGAAGTTGGTGCTATTTACGTGTCTAAATCATTACGATGTTGACATTTCCAAAATTTCAACGTAAAAACTCGACTATGATTTGTTTACAACGGCTGTATGCCTTACATATGCAACACAAAATGATTAGTTAAATATTAGTTTCATTATCAGATATGATATAACTTTTATCTTACATTATCAGTGAAAGGTGTCAGAACTGATAAGAAAGATCAGCCTTCACGACCTGCTTCTGTGGTAAAGCAAATTTCTTTCAACAGTCGCTACTCAATCTTGAACAACTTAAACCTTTCCAAGCTACGAAACATCTTAAACGTGTTATGAAGAAATTATAACAAGGTCTCCTAAATTCCTTCTAATAAGCTCTTTGCACTTCCTCGGACGCCTTGTGTTGTTATACGTGCTTTGGCTGACAAACGAATCCGCGGTAAAATGAAGAGAGCATAACCTGGAATGTTCGGTTGCAACAAAGTCTTTTTCTGAAATTTTTCTCATCCAGCGTTGAAGTAACTCATCGTTCATTTAACGGAAACTTATGAAATGTCAACCCAGCGCGATTTTCTGCTGTCTTATAGCCACTTTTGCAGCCAACAGCAGCACATTTGTTAACCATGCTTGTAATCTTGACAGTCAAAAACTGGCACTTNAAAGGTGGCAGAACTGATAAGAAAGATCAGTCGTCACGACCTGCTTCTGTGGTAAAGCAAATTTCTTTCAACAGTCGCTACTCAATCTTGAACAACTTAAACCTTTCCAAGCTACGAAACATCTTAAACGTGTTATGAAGAAATTATAACAAGGTCTCCTAAATTCCTTCTAATAAGCTCTTTGCACTTCCTCGGACGCCTTGTGTTGTTATACGTGCTTTGGCTGACAAACGAATCCGCGGTAAAATGAAGAGAGCATAACCTGGAATGTTCGGTTGCAACAAAGTCTTTTCCTGAAATTTTTCTCATCCAGCGTTGAAGTAACTCATCGTTCATTTAACGGAAACTTATGAAATGTCAACCCAGCGCGATTTTCTGCTGTCTTATACCCACTTTTGCAGCCAACAGCAGCACATTTGTTAACCATGCTTGTAATCTTGACAGTCAAAAACTGGCACTTTATCTGATGGCGACAGGATTTGTTGCTGAGGGTCTGGGAATGACAGTTTGTATCGGCCTCATCTTGTACAGCCAACAGCAGATTTCTGAGAGGTTTCCAGTCCAGATATTATTATTTAGGAGTCCATGCATGGTCCTTATTGCCTACGTGTTGCTCTCTTTTTCCCAGCCACTCTCAAGTATCATCCATCATTTTCTGCCTTCTTCCACGAGGTCTTTTGCCTGACGTTTCCTTATTTTTTTTAGCAATGAGCGTGTAGTCTCTGCCATATCTAGGATCTCCTCATTCGTCTCCCTTTCCGTCCATGGTATTTTCAGCATTCTTCAAAGGAACTACATTTCTGTTGCCTCAAGTTGCTTCTTCATTTTATTTGTTAACGTCCATGTCTCACATGCGTACAATAATATAGGTTCTACTTAACTTTGTAATAGCCTCGCTTTCAGTGTCTGGGCTAAATTCTTGTTGGTAAGTACATGTTGTGGAAGGCAGTTTTTGCTTGATCTATTCCCATCGACCATCTGATGTTACCCAGGTACCCAGATATTTAAACTTGCACCTGTTGAAGTCTTCTTCCATTTACATTTAGCATTAATTTTTCAAAAAGCAAGAGGGAAGACTGATTAAATGGGAAGTTTGTGTTATTGTATCCTATCCAAATGCACGCGAATTTTTTTGACTGGTATCTATATTTAGGTATACAGTTAGTACATTTTCTCTTTGCTGGCGCCTTCTCGTGTGGGACCCATATACAGTTAATATGGAACGTACTCTCAAAATGCGCTTCCATGAAAAAAGAATGTCACAAAAGACTTCAATAAATGCAAGTCCAACAAAACCTTTAGAGAAGAAATTAAAGTAACCTACGACCAATGGTAGCTGAAAAGAATATTTATACATTTGTGACAACTGCCGCGTACTTTTGTCAGTTGGATCCTTGAAATTCAGAATGACTTGGTAAGGAGATCCTACTGAGCTTGACCTGTGAATCAATGTGATGATGAATCCGGATATAACCTGTTGGATTAAAAGAAGGCCAACCTTGTCAAATTGCGGGTGAGGATACGGTTACGTTTATTGTGGATATATTCAGGTAAAAGGTATATCAAAAGTATACATATGGAAAACATTACCCAAGTATTTAATAAGCACTATTATTTCTCTGACCAGGCGGCTAAACTGGAATAAGGTCCTACTGTGGACACTATAACTTCAAATACTTTTCATTAATCAGTTATTTAACAAGTTTCACTGGCTATTTATGTAAATGAAAAGGTTACAAAGACGAAACGTCTGGTAACTGTGTGACCTTGTAAAACGTTCCCAAATCTGAAAAAAATGAACTATTTAAGAAAGAAGAATTATGCTGTAAAAATTCAGAAAATAACGGTTGGACACTGCATCCAGCATCTTTCAGATTTTGACCATAAGGGAACAGTCCTTTTAGGTCCTATTTTTGTTTTTAAATGCTTTGACATTTCCTGTTTTCTTGAAGTTTTAAAAAATACAGCTATTTTTGTAAATAATAATTGATCTCTTGAACAACTAAATTAGCGAACTCTGAATAACCACTCCCTCTACCCCAATGAAAGGGTTGAAGCTTGGCTAAGTCGATCAAGCTTTTCTGCATTTTGCTTTCACTGATCATACCCCCACTGTATTCCCTGGGAGCCTGCCCATTCTGAATTTTGCTTAAACAGATTTCGAGTCAAAAAGCAAGCACAAGAGGTATTACATTATAGATAGTTTGCAAATGACTGGGATTTATCTCCAAGTTCTCTTCATGTTGATGTTATCACTCTTTAACATAATGACCATGACAGGGTTTGTTTTTCTTCCAAGCAATTGTTACCTTTTCTTTTCGTCTTAATTTCTTAAATCTTGGACACTCCGGTTCGTCAATTTCAGTGTGTTTTTGCTCTTAACCTCATTCACTATTGATATACTTCCCTATCTTCAAATGAAACACAAGCCTATTCAATTTAATTCTTATTCAGTCTTCACAATTAATAAGTTGAGTACCATTACCATTCTCTCTTTTTACATAACGTCTTGCAGTGTCACTTCTAGGGTGCAGCTCCTTATTGAAGCTCATTATTTTTCTTTCTTTTTTATGGAAACCATCTTATCTTAATCTTAATCCTCTCCGTGCCAGGAGGCACATAAGGCTTTAAAGTCACTCCTCCACTTGGTTTGGTCTGCAGCTGCACGGCGAGTTGCGTTCCACGTGCTCCAGCCTGCTTTGTTGCGCGCCATTTCGAACATTCTATCCCACGTTGTTTTCGGCCTACTGATTTTCCTTCTTTCTTCTGCTGTCCATCCGAGGGCAACAGCATGGTCGTCTGACGGGTCCTTCCTTAACACCTGTCCCATCCAAATCCACCGACGCCTCCTAATCCCTGTACTATCCTTTTCCGCTAATGCCATATGTAGCACTATTTTGTTGTTGGTATGCTGCCAATGGAGCTTGAAAATTCGTCTCAGCCATTTGGTTTGAACACTATCCTGCTTAGCTTCTTCTGTCTTGGTTACTTTCCAGGTTTCACATCCATAGAGCAGCACGGACAAGACGAGGCTGCTGAACAGTGAGGCTTTCGTCTTGTGACTGATGTTGCTGGCTTTCTATTTGTCAGATAGTCTTTTCATTTGTGCGCTTGCCAGAGCAATTCTCTTTCTGATCTCTGCTGTCGTACCTCCATCTTTGTCAACGGTGGCTCCTAGATATGTGAAACGGTATACTTCTTCCACTTCGCTGTCTTTAACCTTCAACGTACTGTCACTACGTACTGTCACTCTTGCTGCTCGTTTTCATGACGTGGCATTTCCTATCATTCAGCTTGAGTCCAATTTCACTGCATTATCTTCCAGTTTGTTAGTTTTGTGTTGTAGGTGTTGCATTGTTGATGATAGAAGGGTGATGTCACCCCAAAGTAGACATCTTCCGGAATTGTAATAAAACTCCAGCGGATACACTTTCTTTCGACGTCTAGTGTTCTTCGCATCATCCAGTCGATTCCCAAGAGGAACAGAAATCCTGAAATGCAGCATCCCTGCTTCACTCCACTCTTCACCGCAAATCAATCAGTTGTCTCATTTTCGTCGATTACACAGCACTGGAAGTCTTTGTACAGTGCTCTGACCATCCCTATAAGCTTTGGAAATTCTGTTTTGTCTCATTATCCTCCAAAGACTATCACGGTGGATGGAGTCGAATGTCTTCAAAATCGACAAAATGGATGCAAAGAGTGGCATTCCATTCATTCGCTTGTTCTAGAATTTTTCTAAGAATGAAGATCAAGTTGGTCGTTCCTCTTCCATTTCTAAAGTTTGCCTGTTCCTTCCTGAGACTTGTATCAACCTCTTTTTGTGTCCTGCTGATGCTGATCCTTGCTAAGCACTTTGCTGGCCAGTGGTAGTAGAGTAATTCCTCGACAGTTTCCACATTCTTGTAGGTTCCCTTTCTTAAGAATAAGACCCTTGTTTCATTTTGTTGGAACTCTTGTATTTTCCAAAATAAGGTCAAGAACTTGCTTCATCTCTGTGCTTGTCATAGAAACGTCTGTCTTGAGCAACTCCGCAGTGATTTGGTCCAGTACATGGGACTTCCCACTTTTCAAAGTTTTCACTGCCGCTTCCATTTCTTCAATTTCAGGTAGTTCCACTGATATGTCAAGGTCTTCTATTTGTTCGATGTCATTTTCTGGTATCTCAGTTGGTGCCTCTCTGTAGAGAACTTCATGGAGGTGCTCTTTTCATCTTTCTAGCCTGGCTTCTTTACTCTTCAGCAAATCTCCATTCTTGTTCTTGACTGCTGCTACCTGTCTGGAACTCTGTCCAGTGAGTTGCTTCATTATTCTACACAATTCTTTCGGTCTTCCATATTGTGCTGCGTTTTCGGCCCTTTCTGCTTTGTCTTGCACCCACTCCCTCTTGTCTTCCCTCGCACTTCTCTTCGCATGCCAGTTTTCCTCATTGTATTGTTGCTTCAGTCTGTCTTTGATCCTCTCTGAACGTGTGCTTTCAGTTCTTGTCTTGATTGCTTTCCTCTCGTCTATTAGACTGCAGGTTTGCTGTCGTATCCATAGCTTGTTCTTTCCCTTCCTGAAACCAACCACTTCTTCCGCTGAATTAATATAAGCATTCTTCTGATGTTCCCACACTTCCTCAAGTCTCCCCTTTCGCTGTTCCTGTTTTCTTCCAATCTTTTCTTCACTGCCTCGCAAAACTTCATTTTCGTTTCTTCGTCTTCAAGGCATTCCACATCAAGTGTGGGCTTGATCTTTTTCATATTTCTGTGTGAGCTGAAATGTAGCTTGATGCGGACCCTCACTGAGTAGTGATCACTTTTAATATCAGTCCCCTCTGCACACGGCAGTGAAGCACTGATGATCTCCAATGTCTACTTATCAAAAGGTGATCGATCTGATTCTTTGTACTCCCATCTGGTGACACCCGGGTAGCTTTGTGTACGTTTTTGTGAGCGAAAAGAGTTCCCGTTTTTATCAATCTGTTCATTTGACAAAACTTGCACAACCTTTCCCCATTATCATTCTGTACTCCAAGTCCGCATATACCCATCATTTTCTCATAACCACTTTTGTCGCTTCCAACTTTGCCATTCAGGTCTCCCATAATGATTTTCATGTCATATTTATTACAACTATTCAAAGTTTCTTGGAATTCTTGGTAGTATTGGTCTTTTTCTGAATCTTCTTTTCTATTATGGGAAGCGTAGACTTGAATAGCAGTCACTCTCTTATATTTCGAGTAGAATGTCGCTATTAGATCCTTTTCCTTATTGGTGTCCACCCTGACAAGGATTTCATTGCTTGCTGGCTGATCATAATGGTAACATCTCCTTCATGTAATTCTTCATCGCCACTATAGATCAGTGTCTGTCCGGTGGCCAACTTCATCTTAAACGCTATCGTCCATCTACACTCGCTAATTCCAAGAATGTCCAATCTGTAACTATCTATCCCCCGTTCGATGTGTGCTGCTGCTTTACTCCAATACATAGACCTTACATTTCAATGTCCTATGTTACTGGGTTTTGGGGGGTTAGCAAAAGATCCCATTGGAGGCTGAGCTTCCCAAAGGCTTTGTCCCAACGTCGTCAAAATGCCATCGTTGGTAATCTCCGCTGCTCCCTGATATTCGTGAGTAATGATATTTGAAATTTTTGTAACGTAGCTTTTTCACATGAGCGGGTTGTTAATCCAAACAAAACCACCAACGTGAAGGATCAAGGATCAAGGATCACATTTTGTCTGGTTTCTTCCCTTCGACCTGTCTGGCATGGATGGCTCTACCAGGAGTACAAGGCTCCAGCCAGCATAGCTCTCAGGATCAACAAAGCATGCAAGCCTCCCAATCGCGACAAGATAGTGATCCTTTGGGATGTATGGAGACCATACAAGGTACTAAGTGTATGGAACTGTAAAGAAAAGACAGATAAGATTGGTAGGTTAAGAAATAAGAGTTAACCTTAGACTCTGAAATATTCGTTGCAATCTACAGGAAAGGCGTCAGAAGCCAAAGCATGATATATCTAGTATGATGTTACCCTCAGAAAAGAGCAAGACAAGCCTTATTTCGTCGACCAGAAAGATTGGTAGCAAGATTTGGTCCTAACAAACTACAAAGACGTCTCTGAACTGGTGTGGGAGGTACTCTGGTTGAGCAGTATACTCCAGATCCTCCCCTCTTCTCATTACTATGGCTGTTGGTAACATAAGACACTGAGGAAGGATTTTGGAAGCCTTAAGTCATGGGTAAGGGAGAGAATTTATGACCGTGCCCAGGCTTCAACAAGGTATCCCTCCCTGTCGTTGTCTGCATAGTCCCATCTAGTGCTGTGAGAGTTGAAATTACGTATGATGATCCTATGCTTTCGCATACAGTGAGCTGGGAGTTAGTCCAGACAAAACAACTTCCTGGTGGCTTGAAGATGGACGTGACTTGCACGTCTCAGAGAGCTACCGTGATTAGCTCGATGTTGTTGTCATCAGTAGTGTAGGCTGTTTCAACCTGCAGGTTGTATATAGTGAAGACAGCAGATCCATATTTATCATCTCGTATTTCAGCGGCCAGCGTTATACAAGGTAGGTTAGATCTGTTCCTTGTGGGTTTCAGCTGTATTTCCTGGAGGTACACAATGCCATAGTTTTTTATTGTCTCCGATAGAAATTGTGCCTTCACATCTCTGTAGCCCTCAATGTTGAAGGATACAACAGCCAGGGCCAGCTCTGACAAGAATCCGTGGTTTTGACGTTGGTGTGAAGACATCATTTGAGTAGTTGATATCACAGTGGGATCTGTTTTTCTGATGATTGTCATGAGTAGTGCAGAAATTGGCCTACTGAGGTTAGGCCTCAGCGTTTTCCAGAATGCATCACGAGAAGACTTTCTCCTTCTATCACATAGATTGAATATAAGAACCCTAAGAAAGATGTAGAGAAAAAGACAAATCAAGCAGCTTCACCACCATTAACATAAGAATGATTGGACATGAATATTGGGGTGAAATTAGGACTTGTCCTTTTATTGAGCCACATCAGTTGTATTGGACGCATCGAAGGAAAACAACCGATTTCCTCCCCGTTTTCTGACAACTAGAAGTTTGACTTGTTTTTGGTTAATTACCTTGTTGGCAACTTCAGAATACAAGATATAGTCATCAACACAAATTTTGAATTACTGCATCAAGTTGTCATGAAGATAATTGATGTAAAGAAGGAAGCGTATTAAACAAGATAGAACCTTGAGGAGCGCCACCGTTAATGAAATACTCATCAGATGTAATTCCATTCCTTGTGAAATGCGTGTATGATATAAGAGAAAGGATTAAATGGTACTAAAGACCTTTCGATCAGTACTGTAACCAAAAAGCATATGATGCAAGCTAGCGTGCTACATGCTATCAAGTGCTTTGGAAATGGCCAGGGATAGCGCTTCCTTTACCAGACTTATTCATAAACTTGAAATGGCAATTATCACGTGCATTAGACGTGAAGTCGAAGTTGCTCTTGCTCGTTTAAATGCACCAGAATAGCTCTATTTTCAAACTGAACAACTAATGGAGTACGTTTATGGTCAGTAACAACATAAGCGATATCTTTAAGAATAATAACTGAAAATAATCGCCTTCAACAGCACATTCACGTCTGACGGGTTTTTTGACGTTGCAAGAGTCTTGATCACAAGGGTTTTTTGACATTGAACTCATGTTCGCTAAAGCTTTTTCAGGGTAGACTTGGGTCTCTAGATCCAGGTGGTAAACAAGTAATTTTTACTTCTGAGATTGCTTGCAATCCCTTTGAAAAAGCAATTACGATATTTAGTTTGTCTCTGATGGGCTCAAGAGTTTGTTTTGGTAGTATTCAGTAATTCATTCTTCGACTTCATTATAAATATTTTCTAAATTACTTTTCAATGTCTTTCGGGTGTGGTTGCCTTCTCTTGTAAATTAACTTTTAAAGTATGCACTTTAAAACACTTGAGTTGGTTGTTGAAAATACCTTTTCCATCTGTACGAGTTTCAGGTACATTTGTACTTTGTTTTCGAGCTTTGTCCAAATGCTTATCACGTGAATTCATTTCCGACTGAGACTGATCTGTTATCCAAGGGGAATATAAAAATTACTTTTGAGGGTTTAAAATAATTTCAAACGTGCCTCATATTAGTTATCTCTAATATTAGTTCTTCTAGCAGAATATATCGCACTGGGAATGTACATTCCTACATATTCTTCCTGGCAATATTTTGGTCTTTTTTAAGAGAGAAAAAACAATAAATAATAATCATCCAAGCAGGAATCATTTTGTTCAGAAGAAGTTCAGTTATAGAAAAACTACCGATCAATCTTAAACTCTTCAAAGTTTCCTTGCATTCCTCCAATGTTCTGGTAAAACAGTTTTAATTTTTTCTTGGAAGTATAGATCCTTTAAACGTTTGTGTTTAAACCAGGTTGTTTTCGATTTTTGTAAAATTACATTACGAGAATGTGAAAAGGAACGAGATTTGGTTTCTCTTCTGTGTGCATTATCCAACCTGCTAATCAACTTAGCTTTTGTAAAAGTAAACGAACTGTTGTTTGACGGCTGACACGACGCCAATTTGTCCTGTTAGACTGTTGTAACGTTCTAAAGTTCCACTGAACCCATAAAACCATAGTGTTCTTGTCAAGGGTGGTAACACCCGGCTGATTATTTTCATATTCAACACGATTGTCACCTGAAAGAAAAGGAATGCTAATAGCAATCTTAATTTTAGTTTCTAGTTGTTCTCTGTATTGAACGAGTTCTTTTGAAGTGGACCACTTTTAAGGTGATCATTTAACGGCCGAGACAGCAGGCAGGCCCGTAGCCAAGGGGGACAGGGGGCCCGGCCCCTCTGATCTTATAGGAATGCATCTTGTCCCCCCTAAAATTTTAAAAATAAAATTTCATAATTTAGTCAGTTCAGTTTGTCACAGTCTAGACAAATGAAGTTCTAAAATTTTAAAAATACAATTTCATAATTCAGTCAGTTCAGACTTTTTTCATAGTCTAGACAAATGAAGTTCTATTTTTAAAATCAATTTTGGCGGGAAAATCTATTTTTATCTGTTGCAATGTTATGTCATCGGTTTGAATTGAAACCCAGCTTTATATGGTTGATTTCTCATTGAAACTAAATCATATCTTTAGTTAGAACAATAAGCATTAAAGTCTCTGCTGAAATATTTTTCAAAAAAGAAAAAGTTGGATGATGGTGAACATGTTCCAAGCTTCGATTTGGCGAGTTCTTCAAGATCAATACCATCCTTGATGTCAGTTGATGTCGAAGAAAACGTAGATGATCAAGTTATGCAGAATGATAGCATGCTGTTTGTTGAAAACAAACAAACACCTCACCAGCCATATTTCCAATCTTACCCTTCAAAAAAGCAAGGGGATAGATTGAGATCATTTGACTTTAATTGGTACAAGAAATTTTCAAACGTTTCCGGGCATGAGATTGTGGAGTTGTGTTCTTATTTTCTTGTTGAAAAATATTCCATCCATGTACAGTCCAAACATAAATTATCCCAAACCTTGCAGTGACTTACACTTCAGGCATTCCAACGTTCTTTTCAGATTTGCCCTTCTTGCAACAAATAAGTGGTTGTTTGGGTTAAAATCTATGCTGGTGGTTGGATTATATGGAGTTAGATGGGGGATGGGTATGAAGCGGTGATTACTACCCCCAGTAAACTATGGATTTCGAGATTTTAGGGCTCTCTTTTTTTCTCAAGCTTTAGTATGCCGCTATATGACTGGCAAGAACATCCAAGAACATTGATTAGATATTTCGAATGTTGAAGACCGTTCGGCGGAAGGTACTTTCACTTTTTTGAAAGATAGCTTTGTGGAACATGAAGTATCCGTGGATGGTTTAGTCTCACAATCCTATGATGGCGCGTCTGTAATGTCAGGTGATGTGAAAGGACTGCAAAAACGTATTACTGACTATTGTGACCGTTATGTATTGTATATTTTCTGCTATTTGCACAGAATCAATCTGATAGTCACAAATGTCATGGAAAATTTGTCAGAGGTGAAGGATTATTTTGAAGTCACACAGACCTTGTATAATTTTTTTTAAAAAGCGCCGCTGTTGCCCAAATTTATGAAGGAACTTCGTTGAAAAGACTGATTGTGACAAGATGGTCTGGCCATTACGAAAGCACCCAGCATATCAATAAAAACTTTTTTGATATTGTGAAATGCTTGAATATTGCGGCTAAAAGTACCAAATTAAAAAGTAAGGATCGTGCCATGGCATTTGGTTTATTACATCAAGTTAAAAACGAGCACCAATCAACTTCATGGTTAAGCAGTTGCAATCATCGTCCGAAAATATCACTTCAGCAATTTCCGTTGTGAAGAGCACTCGAGAAGATTTGAACTGCCTTCGTTGTGAGATGGATGAATGCAAAGCAAAAATTGTTATCGACAAGTATTTAATGAGAAGGATATGTCCACTTTACTTGGAGAAAATTACCCACACCGAGCATCAAAGCATCTTCCAAAAGCAATGGCTGATTTTGTTGTTTCTGACAGTATTCCATCAGAGAAAAGCAAGCGATGTAAATCGTCAATCTTCATTGAATGTCTTGATAGGATTGAAGCAGAGTTTGCAAGACGTTTTTCAACTGAAAACATTCAGCTATGGATATCAATGGAATCATTGTCTCCAGATTCACAGCACTTCTTGAAATCATCGGTACTCATTCCATTATTTAACTACTCAAACACGATTCCATATATTCGTGAATTTTTCGGAGAGCAGAAGTTATCGGTCGTACACCTTCATTGTGAATGCCGCATTCTCAGCCGTGTTTTCTACGGCCATCAGTGGCCGTGACAAAAAGATGGTACCATCAATATTTTAGATGTTTACAATACAATCCAATGCCATCATGAAAAGAGGGCAACTGTTTTGATCAAGCTTTTTGAAGTAGCCATAACTGCAGGCTATACATCAACACGTGTTGAATGCGTTTTTTCTTCTTTGACCCGTGTTGATTCACCCCAGCGGAGATCCATGCTGTCTAAAAGAGAGTGTGAACTTGCGTTCCTTGCATTCGAACATGAAAAGTTAAATCGCCTTATATTTGAAGACTTTCTTGTAGAATGGAAACGTAGCCCACACAGATTATTTTTTTAGATTTTAGCTTCAAGGTATTGTAAAACCATCGTCTAACTTCTAAAATAATTTTCTTCTTCTTCTGTAGTTCTACTTTTCTGTCGATTTTAATAGCTCTCAATGAATATGAATCCGATATAAATATTGTCAATGTCAGTTAATAGTAAGTTAGATATTTTCCTTTTTTCCAATTTGAGCTGATCCAAATTATTTTACCAAAATATCAAAAACTTTATTGAATGTTAACATTTGTATTGTGTAAATTCAGTACATATTTACAGGATATGCCTTTGTATTTTCTCATTATTTGGTGTTTTACCCCTTATTGATTGAGAAATAAATGTATCAAAAGAAGGCTGTTTAAGCCAATCTAGAGACTTAAAATTTTAAAATTTTCTGGCTGTCGGCCCGAAAAATACTGAAAAATACCGGGCTGTCGGACCGAAAAATACTGTCATTCCAATAAAAAATTATCATTTACCGTATGTTTTTTTGGCGTACAGCTACTGTATCTTTAATCTTAGATCGTTGAAGTTCACAAAATAGTCATTAAATACAGTCTTGTATGTCAACAAAACATACGGTAAATGATAATTCATGTAATGTGGATTCTAAAGATATGTGATATAAGGCTATTAGTAAGCAATTTCATAAAAAAACTATGGGGTTACCAAACTGGAAGATTTCCGCTGAAGGCATATATTGTGCTTATCTGGTAAAATTCAGGTCTGATTTTTAAGGAAATTTTGTTAAAACTATCAATACTCTCTACTACTAAGTTTTAAACTACATGATTATAATCATGTAGTTTATGAATTTGATAATTATGGAATTTATCATCAGTTACGGAACCAGAGGCAAAAGGGTTCTGAAAAAACCCAACCAAATTTACTACTAACAACTACAGGATCGAAAGATCCTCAAATCTAATGTTTATATTTTTACTTTTACAGTGGCAATCTTAGTTAGATTCAAAGTGATCCTACCTTCTACCGTCTGCAAGTCAGCGTATTACATAATTCATCAGTTATATACCTGCACTGACTGCCTAAGTCAAAGAGAATTGAAATTGTTACTTTCTTGTCCCGATCTTCTTGAAATGTATATGCCCTAGCAGTTTGAAGTAAAATACCTTCTGGTTTTCTCGATTGATTCCATGCTTTAACTGTTATTTAAGGTGTTTGGTCTCTTTCTTCTTGACAGATTGAGTGGTGGTGTTTTCTTTCACAATATCTGCATCGACGACCTAAACCACAGTCTTTTGCCATATGCCCTACATTCGTTACGATTCTACATTCACCTGAGTATTGACGTTTTTCACAATATACACAAATTGGCAATCAAGATTTTTTGTTCTTTATATGTAAGGTATAAATGTATATACATATATATATATATACATAGTATTGGAGTGAAACACTCAAAAAACTTTTGCCAAAGATGGAACTGGCTGATAAAATGACAATAATGGAACAATCCATACATGAACAATCTACACCATAACACAAAGGACAACACAACGAAAAACATAAGAGTGAACTATCCGCAGAGAGAAAGAAAAATAATGATGTATGAAGGATAGAACTATGGTGAAGCGTGATGAAAAATGTTAAATGGATAGATGACTAAGAATAATGATTAAGATAATGATAATGACCAAGAATAAAGTAGATATCATGAATCATCAGTCGTTTATCATGTCAATCATTTCGGGCATTTAAAATCGAAATGGACATAGAGACATGGCTGCCCAGCAACACTGATCAGGTGCCACCTCCATGAAAAGAGTGGAGATTGAAGTGAATAATAAATCTAAATGATGAGTTTAATAGAAGAAATCAAAGAAGAAGAAAATGTAAGATTCATGAAGCAGAAAGATAAAAAATACACAATCCGTAGGGGAAAAAATCATGGTAGAAAAAGAGTAAGTATGGCGAGAACGAAGAAGGAAAAATAAAATATTGTGAGAGGATAAAGAAAGAAACAGAGAGAGAGAGAGAGAGAGAGAGAGAGAGAAGAGCCAACGGTGAGAAAGAATTAAATATACCGAAACGGTGAAGTGAGAGAGAGAAAAAAACTTTTAAGATTTCTTATCAATTCGTGTTTTAATGCAGTTACGTTCTTGTTGAATGAGGTAAATGCATCACTATATTTTTCATGCATCTTATCAAGTCTTTCGACAATCTTGGAGCAAGAGGCACCTTGTTTCATCATCCTCACAATAAGTTCTTTGCTCTTAAGAATAAAGTCATCATACTATAGAGTTGTACGAGCTATCCGTAAAAGTTCAAATGATATTGAACCATAAAAAATATGCTCTGGAATATTTCCAGAAAGATCAGGCATCTTAACGATGTAAAAAGGAAAGTTGTCTCTTTTCTCAAACAGTTTGTGCACGAAAATCCCATCTTTAATAGCTATATCCTATATATATCATATATATATATCATAATATATATATATATATCATAGTATATCATATATATATATATATATATATATGATGTACCAATTTTCCTGTTGTTCTGATGGGATATTTTGTTTATTTTCTGTTACGTCACTGTAATGTGTGTTTAGTTCGAGAGCTTTTACTTCCATTTTTAAAATGTCCATTAATTCATTTCATGTCTAAATGTCTTTCTTTGGATTTTTAGCAACGTGCAGCAATAATTGACTTGAAAGTATTGCCATAATCATAGGTGCTAAGAAACTGCCGTACTTCTCGTGTCTTACTCCTGGAGCTTTCAGACCAAAGGACCAAAATATTAATCTGGTCATAAATTGAACGTAATGCATCAATGTTTTCGGATTCCCACGATTTCAGTTTAACCCATCTATCAATAGACATACTTGCAAGCTCTTTGTTCCCAGCTTTAAGGCACCTTCATAAGTTCTGTCTCTGATGGCCAATCCTTTTAGCCCAGTTCTTGCTTCTTCCCTGAGCGTGCATTGGGTACAATTGTATTTATATGCGGAAGACAAATCTTTGTCATTTCCTATTATACTTAAGCTGTTTAGATGTAACAGCGGAATTTCTCTCCTCAAGGGCAAGTGAAGAAGGCCTTTCGTTTGGTAGGCTTTGTTCAAAGCTGCCACAAAAACACATGTCGTGCTGTGTCATGACAAGTGTAATACCCATGAGAAGCCAACCAATAAAAAAAATTTTCTACTTCACTGCTATTTTTCTCTGCAACCTTTTTCATTTTTTGAACTGCTAGATGATGGACCAATTTCACATCGAACTGTCTATTCTGACTCTACGCACAAACGGAACTACACAATTAACGATGAAAGTCAGGGGTGGACAACCTTTCTAGAGAGTGGGCCAGATCTTTCAAAGATTTTCTTCATGCGGGCCAAAGGTAATAAGAAAAGCGAGAGTGGTAATGATAAATAACAACGATAAATTTGGAGCAATTAGAATGCATTTTGTAGCTTTGCTTAAACGTAACCAAACTATACTAAACTTAACTAAAGAGAAGTCACAAATTAACGAAGAATAGTAATATTTACAATGCTAAAAGCTAGTTTTTTAGTCTTATGTCTCGGTATTTCTTGTAAGATATTTGGCATGTTTTTCGTTGACTAGTTTGTTGACGCCAGGTCTGATAGAAGAGTGCGAAATCCTTAATTGGCTTTTTAACTTAGGGTCTGAGAGCCTGTACTTTATCTTAACGTGCTTCATTTGAGAAAAAATTGTTCACAGCGGTAAGTTCTCCCGAAGTAGCTCACACACTTTGTTGCCAATTCTTTTATGTTGGTCAAACCCTCTTTCCTTTGCTACATACAGCTGATAAAAGCGGAGCAGGTTGACTTTTGAATGAGCATTTTTTTAGTTCAAAATTGCTGTGCATGTCAAGAAGTTCGAGTTCAAATTTATTTGAATAATCGTTTATGTTTACTCTGAATGGGTCAGCAAATAATTGAAATTGGTTTTCGTTCATCCTAAAATCCTGAAATCGGGATTCAAATTCTGTTGGTAACACCTTTATGCAGTGTGCGTATTTTTCAATTTTCACTCTCAATGTTAAAAGTTCAAAATGAGATGTGTCCTTTGTACTAAGCTGTTCCAAAAATGACTTCAGTTTTCTTTCAAAGTACAAAACATGCTGAAACATTTTGTTACATAGCTACTCTTTGCCTTGAAGCTTGATATTAAGGTCAGAGAGATGACATGTCAAATCTGTTAAAAATGCAAGGTGATTGAGCCAGTTATCGTCGCTGAAAAACGAAATGTCCTGCTCTTTTTCCATCCATAAATTCACAAATTTGTTCTCTTAACAGCCAGAATCGTTTCAACGTAGCTGATCGACTTAGCCAATGAACATTAGAAAGAAAACAACATCCCCAAATTTTATTTCCAAGTCATTTAATATTTCCTTAAATTGGCGCTGTTTGAGAGCCTGAGATTGAATGAAATCTACAACTCTAACAACAGGTTTCATGACATCTTCAAAACCAAGAACTTTGCAGCACAAATTTTCTTGATGAATGACACAATGGTTGACCAGCACATTGCATGCATCCAAATTCATTTCTTCTAAAAAGATTTTTATGAAACCTTTATGCTTACCAACCATAGAAGGTGGCCCATCAGTGGTTATTCCGTAGTTTTTTCTTGTCGAGTTTGTATTTATCAAAGAGAGTTATCACCTTATCTGCAACATCTCTTCCAGCTGTTGTCCCTTTCAATGACACACATATTAGGAGCTCCTCTGTCACCTCGAATTCGTTTGTAACAACTCCAACAAATATAGCGAGTTGTGCTGTGTCTGTTATATCTATGCTTTCATCCAGTGCAATACTAAAAGAACCGCATTGTCCGACCGGCTCTTCCAATTGTTTTTCAATATTCTCGTTCATTTCTTCTATTCTTCTTGTTACAGTGTGTCGAGAGAGGCTGATGCTTTCGATGTCCTTTTTCCTTTCTGGGCAAACTTTATCAACGAAAATTGTCAAGCAATCCTTTACGAACTCTCCGGCACTGAATGACTTTCCTTTTGATGCAATCAGTTCTTCAATCTGAAAACTTACTTTAATTGATGCCTCTGTATCTTTTTTGGCCGTAGCAAAAAAGCTTTGCTGGGTTTCGATAGATCTTTTGAGGCTCAGATACTTTTCCTTTCTTATCTGGTCTTTATACTTGTCAAACTGTGTTCCATGTTTCGTCTGATAATGTCTCATTACGTTGTACTCTTTTATAACGGCAATTGTTTCACTGTATATCAAACACAAAACATTTTTGCTTCTTTCTACTGCAAAATAATCTGTCCCTCAGCATTCCTTGAACACACAACATTCAGTGTCAATTTAACGCCTTTTGGCATTCTTTCCTCTTATCATCTTTCAAACAACACTTGAATAAAAAAGAACTCCCAAAGAAAATAGAATCACGAGATTGTCTTTCTTTGCAAAAATTTCGAGATGAAGTCACAGAAGAGAACTCTGGTGAAGTTTAATTCTGTGTAGACGATTTTTTTATTATGCTTTCCAGAAAGGAAATTCAGAAATATCCACCAATCAACGTAACAGACTAAGACCCCGTTTACACCACACCGGTGCGATGCATATCACATTGCCAAAACATTTTTGTTCGCGCGCTTTCTTCAAATATAGAGAGAAACAAAAAGAGAAAAAACAAAAGACAGCTTATGTAAATTAACCTCGCTGTCAGTATTGCTGTCCTCGCTGCCAAAGTGGAGTGAAACCAGACTGGTGTGCCCGTTTAAACGCAGGCAAAACTACATCCGTAAAAAATCGCACCGGTGTGGCTACCGAAGTGTGGCTCGCAGTTATCCAAGTGAAAAAGTTTTTCCTGAATCTCAAGTTTGACAAAGTTAGATGTTTCATTCAATACATTCAATATCTACAACCGCTAGACAGTTATATTTCCTAACAAAAAATTATATAATTTTATGGCCTCGCGGGCCGTGAAAATTCTTCTCACGGACCGTAGGTTGCCCACCCCTGATGAAACTCAATCTTAAAAACAACGTTTTTCTCATTACTAGACGTTTCAGTCTCTCTGTTACACCATGTCCACTAGCTAAATGATTTCTTAAATTTACATTTCCTCAAGGGGATACGATTGAACATTGGAATTTATAGAATGTTATGATATAAACAATCCTACATTTAAGCAATAACAGCGCTCCGTGTAGTACTTCTTAAATATAAATCTTGGCAGTTGACATGAGAAATATATTCCATTTAATATTTCATCGTTATCAATCGAAAGATTCTTATTTTCAAAAACAACCTGAAAATCTCAACTACAAAATCTACTCAAAATCCAAAGGAAGCTAAACAGGTGTTATTAATTACACATCACTAGGAAAGAAAACAATAGGGAAATGATAATACAAAAGGAAAATTAACTAACAAGAAAACAATGGATACCAGGGAGAGGGAAAACGATAACAAAACAATTATGCGCAATACATGAGGTAAAATGATGAATCGCTACAAATTCAACACAGAAGTGAGTTTTTTAACAAACAAGGGTTCTTTAATGAGACGTTCTCTATCGTAATTTACGATAGCTAAAAATTCAACGTCATTCATTAGGGCTTTGTGCCCGTTTGGAACTAAATGCTCTGTAACTGCAGTAGGATTTTTTGTATTACAATGCTCCTTAAACCTCGTTTCCATGTGGCGTTTCGTCTTGCCTACGTATTATCCAAGGTAGTAATTAGTTGCATGAATAGATTTATTAACCATTTGGTGCTGACAGTACTGAAATAAGTAAATTCAATAATGCAATTTCCAGTTTCTCAGTATTCTGTTCTCTGAAGACCAACATCTTACAGTTCTCTTTAGTACATGTGATGTCAGCTTATGCATGAAAAAAATTCATTAAATATAAACTACACACACTAATAAAGGAATAGTCTTTGACAATATGTATCACTTAACTAGGCCTTAGCAAAAGCCCCTTGATAACAGCTACAAGGATTACATCATAGTTTACAACATCTACATAATCGCGTTCTCCATATGGAAGCTTTTTCATTGTAACTACTGTCTGTAAGTGACTTAGCTCTAACTGCGTAACTCATTTTATCTCCAATAAAAATCACCTTTCCGCATTGTAACACTTGTACACGTCAGTCAGTGTGAACTGACTGAAAACCTCTTACTTGAACATCCTGTCATAAAGCTTTGTATCAGTTATATTTTGCATCATGATACTTATGAGAGATTATTATTATTATTCGTGTGCTTTGTCTGGAACAGACATTGGCGATCATGGCTTTCCAATCAGATCTGTTCTCTGTCTGTCCTAGAAGGTCGCACTTACTGCCTGTCTTTGACAACCACGAGTTCAGACTTCCAACAAATGTTATCCTTTGCTGACCCCTGCTACGTTTTCCATCAATCTTTCCTGCAAGGGCCAGATGTTCTAAGCTTTTGTGACGACATATGTGTCCTAGGAATTCCAGTTGTCTTTTTCTTATAGTCTTAATTAATGACCTTTCTGTATTAATTTCTTTAAGAGTTGATTCGTTTGACCTTTTCTCTGTCCATGATATTTTCATCATTCTTCTGATAAACCACATTTCTGCTGCCTCTAATTTCTTTTTCCATTTCTTTTGTTAATTGTCCAACACTCACATCCATATAAAAGAATTGACAATACATATGTCTTTAAATCTTTGATTTTTGAGGTACTTTTTATATTTCTGTTCGTTAGTATTGTTTTCATTTTTTTAAAAAGTATCTTTAGCCATTGCAATTCTTTTCCTTATTTCTGTTGTACATGATGTTATCAGTTAACCTAGCTATTTAAATTTTGTCACTTTCTTTATCTTTTTACCTCTGCTGGTTAGGCAGCAATTGGGGTTTATAGATTTTTTGGAAACTTCCATGCACTCTGTTTTCTTTACATTTAGAGTCAATCCTAACTTTTCACTTTCTAAAACAACAATATCTAAATGTTTTCGAAGTTGATCTTCATATTCTGCCATTAAAACTATGTAATCTGCATACCTGAGATTATTTAAATTTTCGCCATTTACTTTCAGTCCTTGAAAGTCTTCTCTATTCCTTAAAATTGTTTCGCTGTACAAGTTAAAGAGATCGGATGAAATAACACATCCTTGTCGAACTCCTCTTTTGATTGGTTTAAAATCACTAAGTTCACTATCTATTCTTACTGTTGCTGTTTGGTCCCAATAAAAATTTCTGATAACTCTTGAATCTTTGCCATCTATGTCTAATTTTCTTAACAGCGCAAGCAGTTCTTCATGTTTTACTTTATCAAAAGCCTTTGAGTAATCGATAAAGCATAGATGCAGGTCTTTTTGTACTTCTATACATCTCTCTGTGAGAATTGATAAGGTAAATATAGCATTTCTTGTTCCTTGGCCAGGTACAAAATCAAATTGTCTCGCAGATATTTCAGGTCTTATGTTTTTTTTTCATCCTTTGCATTAAAACTCTAAGAAGTATTTTCGTGAAGTGACTCATTAGACTGATTGTTCTATGAAGGTCGCATTCTATTGCCCCTAGAGTTTTAGGCAAATCTATGAAAACAGATTTCCAAAGGTCTTCCGAGATGGTGCCACTATCATATATTGTATTTAAGAGTTTTGTTGTCATATCTATTCCTAACTCATCTAGGACTACTATCATTTCTACTGGTATGTTGTCCGGTCCTGTGTCTTCTCCATTCTTCATCTTTTTTATTGCTGCCTTCACTTCTTCTTTAAGGATAGGTGGACCTTCTAGATTTTTTTGACAACTGGTTTCGGTCCTCTGTCATCTCTAAAAAGCTCTTCAACATGTTCTGACCATCTAGCTAGTACCTCCTCTTTTTCCATGAGCATTGTACCATCTTGAAGTTTTATGCAGCCAGGACTGTTACCATAATGTTTGCGGCCAGTTACTTCATTTATTTTTGAGTGCATAAATTTGCTGTCCTTGTTTTGGTTTTGTTCTATTTCTTGACATTTTTCATGAATTCACTTTTCTTTTTCTTCATTGCATTTCTTCTTTATCTCTTTGTTGACTTTTATATACTCTACCTCATCTTGTTTTGTTTTACGTCTTACTTCCATCAAATCTAAGGTTTCTTCCGTCGTTCATTTCTTGTCTTTTTTCTTACTTATCTTAGGGATATTATCTTCCAAAGCTTCTTGAATAGATTCTTTCATCTTTGACCAGAGTTCCTCTACTTCAGTTATATNGTTACTTCATTTATTTTTGAGTGCATAAATTTGCTGTCCTTGTTTTGGTTTTGTTCTATTTCTTGACATTTTTCATGAATTCACTTTTCTTTTTCTTCATTGCATTTCTTCTTTATCTCTTTGTTGACTTTTATATACTCTACCTCATCTTGTTTTGTTTTACGTCTTACTTCCATCAAATCTAAGGTTTCTTTCGTCGTTCATTTCTTGTCTTTTTTCTTACTTATCTTAGGGATATTATCTTCCAAAGCTTCTTGAATAGATTCTTTCATCTTTGACCAGAGTTCCTCTACTTCAGTTATATTGTTAAGAGCATCGTATCTGTTTCTTATTGCTACATTGATTTGATCTTTAAGTTGTTCATCTGCTTTCAGTAATTCAATTAGATACTTTGGTTGCGTTTTTGATCTCTTAAGCTTCCTAAGTTTTATTTTGAAGCTGCACATGACTGGAATGTGGTTTAAGTCACAGTCAGCACCTGGTAATGATTTTGATGTCTTAACTGCATTTCTGAATCTTTTCTGAAATAGTATATAGTCTATTTTGTTTCTGGACCTGTCCCCTGGACTCATCCCTGTCCGTTGTCTTCTAGGGTGATTTTCAAACCAAATATTAGTGATAATAAATTCATTCACCTGGCACCATTCAATTAACTTTCTTTCAAGTTCATTCTGTGTACCTAAACCACAGGGTCCTACTGCGTCATCTACCCTATTATCTCCTACTTTAGCATTAAAATCTCCCATTATTATCGTGATGCCCTGTGTCTTCAAATATTTTTAACTTTTTCTAGATCGTCATAGAACTGTTCTATCCCTCCATCTTCACTTTCAGCGGTTGAAGCATAGACCTAAAAAACACCTAAGTCTAAAGGTTTAGCTTCTAATTTTGCTACGACTATACGGTTTGAAATGGGACAAAAACAATTTAGGTTATTTGATGTTTCTTTATCAAGAATTATTCCTGCTCCCTTTTCATGCTTTACGTTGCATGAGTTTATCATGGTTTTATTGTCAACTATCACTGATCCTGTAGCTTTCCATCTAACTTTAGCTAAACCGAGGATGTTAAAGTTCATTCGATCCATTTCTTGGATAACATTGTCAAGCTTATCATCTTGGTTTAGTGTTTTTACATTCCAAGTAGCTATTTTAAGGGTTTCTTTTTGGTGATTGTTCAGCATACAGTAGCTTGTTGACCACCTGGTGCTGTCTGCTGCTCACAGCAATCCCTGCCGGACGAGGGATTTGGATCTGAATCACAAACCCCTTGACGTCGTTATGCTTCATTGTGATTGGATTTCTGTCATGGTTATTCTTTGCAGTAGTGTACCTATAGTAGGCTTCAATTACTTTCTATAGGGACAGTGCTCTGTACTCGAGCTGGTTGTCTTAGCCATTGTACTAATGAAGCATCCTCTGCCTAACACATAGAAATGCTGACCAGTTCCAAACTATATTGGTGCTCATCAGATAATCCGTCACCTGCCTGCCATGACTTCACGTACCTGATCGTGGGGCTAAGTGGATGCTAGACCTTGCCCTAGGGCCACTCACAGGCTAGCGGAAGGAATGAGGCGCCTTACTGCTCCTTTGGTGAATATTATTTCACCCCGCCACTCAATTATGAGAGATATTATATAGAAAAAGTGGTATTTATCTCTGAGACACTCTCTTAGTGAAAATCTGCGTCTAATCGCCACATAATGCACAATTTGCTCCAGTAACATGTTTTCTACAATACTCTAACGTCAAATGTGCATAAACAACAATAGACCAATCTAGTGGCGACTCGCGAAGACAAACACACCAGCAGTGCAAAAATCCAGTAACGGTATGCTTTCTCAATACGTGACCGCGTTGCAAATGTTTGCGGCTTAATACTACCTTCCCCTTAACAAAATAATTTTATTTTTTCGCTGTATTTGTATGAATTTCCAAAACCAGGATATAAGGCAACCACCCCACACCTCCTTACTGGACAGTTTGTGGTCTAGGTACCCGGGGCCACCACCCAAACCCTTGCCCTACAACCATAATTGATTAAAGAACCTTGGCAATTTCCTTTTTAAAAAAAGATTACTTAGTACCTTAATGCCTCTGGGCCTTACCCTAACTCTCACAGGCTATGTGCCACTGCAAGTCCTGTTTAACATGGCGTGACAGACCCAGTTGTTTATCCCGGAAATTAACGAAAAATAGGCGGTCTTTTCCTCATTTTTTATGTTTTCACATAATATTCTTAAATTTTCAAAATTAAAAAAAATTCCGGTAAAAAAGTTTAAGGGGGATGGGTAAATAAATCGGGCAAGATTTCGGATGGAGGATCATATTTTCTTTGGGGGTTATAAAAATCGATCTCTATGGGGTAACCGTCTCCTCCCCTAACAATGGCCAAGGGTATACTCCTAGAAACCATCAGTCCAACCACTTTCTCCTCCTAACTGTAAAATTCTGATTTCTGGAAAAATTATTACACATTGTACCGTTGTGAAAAAAATTTGGGGTTCCACAAGTTATATTATTGCGTGAGCTCTTGACTCTAAAATATTTGCGTTTTCTCCAATCTTTACGTCAGGTCCTCCTGATATCATGTTTGATTAGCTGCTTTGGATGGCGGTGCCTTTTACAGCATTTTCTTTGACCTCCAGATATTTCTCAGCACCAAGGGCATTGGGAAAATTCTTTTTTTGGTTCATGGTACTGCCATTTTCAAATGGTGATTTTAACAACAAGTTCACTTCCAAACAAGCCAACCTGCCTTCAGGTTTATTTACAGGTGTGCTGAAGCGTTTGCAATGTTATTGTCTGCAAGCTTTATCACATGTTGCTTTATTCGTGCTAAATGTATTCAATGTGGAGGAGAGTAAATACTTTAACAAAGAAAATTCAAAGTAGCACGTTGCCGTGTTATATTTTATGAAGAAACGAGAAAACCTTTTATGTTTCCAGCCTTCAAAGTACATGGGATAGCAACAAGACAGTGGCGTCAGCTTTTAGGGGTCACTGGTGCAGGTTGGTTGGTGCAAAAGGCATAGGAAATTGAACAAGTTTTACCTTCTCTGAAAATTGTGGTAGTTGAAGTAAAGTAGAGAAAACATGAGCTTTGAACGTGGAGACCCTACGCATATCATGGTGTTTCGGCCAACTATGCAAGAATTTCGTGATTTTTCAGGGTATATTAAAAAGATTGAATCCTTGGGTGGTCACAGAGCTGGCTTGGCCAAGGTAAGAAGGATAGACTACTGTATAAGTTTATTTAATATTACTCCTTTAGCCTAATATACTATCTTGTAAAATGTGCAAAGAAGAGCCCGAAGTTAATCCACTCCAGCTGCCTCCATTCAAACCACGTTTCACATAGCCAAATTACTTCTTCTGTTTCCCCTTCAATTCCCGTTACATTTTGTTTTCCATTAAAGTAAGCCAAGTCTTTGGGTAATGAAATTACTTTATTACTTTATAAGCTTTCTTTTCACAATAAAGAGTAGTTAAAGAAAGGATAATTTGTTTTTCTCTTCATGGCAATTCAATGTTTTATGAAAACCCCAGGTTGTTTTTGGTGTGTTGTTTGCATGGTACATCATGTGCACCAAATCTGACGTTACAGTAATTACTGTTCGGAAAACCGGAACATTGGCTCCTACTTCGAAAATTATTTTCCAAGTGTTTCCTGGTGGCTTATTTGCTTGTCCAATTTAAGGTTTTGTAAAAATGTTAACCGGTCGTTAATGTTGGGCTGGGTGACTTGGATAGCATTTCATTGGCGCTTTAAAAACATTATAACTTATTTACGATCAAAATTGCTCCAAAAGGCAGTAAAATTACAGCATTTATTCAAAATGAATTTGTTTTTCTATGCGCTCATTGTTTGGTGTCTTAGTGCTTTGTTTATTTTGGCGTAATTGATGTAAAGAGCAACATTTAACCTATGTTTTGTCACTGTATCAGTTTATTGACCTGCACAAAATTCGTGTGAAGACAAGCCGTTGGTGACATTGTGAAAAGCCCATTTACAGTCTGAAAGTATTCATAAATAATATGGATATATATGGTGGTCTATTTACTATATAACTCATTGAAGCTTCGGGGTCTACTTGTCTTTCCGAGAAGGTGAAGTTCGTGATTTTTGAGTAAAGGCAGTGTTTTGTTGCAACTCTGACCTGTTAATTTTTGTTTGACTCGCCATAATGACCAGGGATAATTTGAGGTGGTGTATTAGTATTTCTCACTTCCTTTCCATCTTTTTTCCTAACTATTTCACCCCCTACATCAATTTCTTCAGCAACCTTACTTTCCTGCTTTCGTCACTCACCCTAACTTTATGGACCATATCTTAGAAAATCTGTGTTATAATTAGACAGATTAGCTGTGATATTTTTATCTTTTAACAGTAGAATGTCACCCTGGCACCAGCCATTAACAGAACCCTAGGAACAGCAGACAGAGAAATATAGCAGGTAGTAGACAACATAGAACTAGACAACAATACCCAAATAGATAAAGTACTAACAGGAGAAAAGAAAGAGCTAGGTACAGTGTTTGTACCAAATTCAACTCCTGAAAAATTAGCAGTAAACTTACCAGGTATATCTGACCACAAAATTGTGATAACAGATAGCAAAACAAAACTATACCACCAAAAACAAGATCAAGAAAATGTTTTTTTATATAACAGGGCTAAGTAGAGTCAGTAAACTGAGACCTACTTGAACAACAAAACATAGTTTGAGAAAACCCCAAAGTAATGGGGCTGATGTACTTTAAAAGAGAAAATATTCAAAACAATCAGTGGAAGTAATTGAGCAAGGAAATAAAGAGCAGAAATAAAATTGCTGAAGAACCAAGCTTTAAAACCAAGGTTGCAGAAAAAGAAATTGTCAAACTATAGTAGAAATAAAAAAGAATGTAAAAAGCTCTTAAGAGCAGAGTAGGAACACGTAAACACCAACATTACTAAAACAAATAACCCTAATTACAAAGACTTGCAGAAGAATTCAATGTGATACAAGGAACTAGCCCTGACAATATATCAAACAGAATACTAAGGAATGTGCAGTCAGTCTGGCACCAATGTTAAAATTGTAATGTAATGGTCTTTTAACACCATGTAGTTACCCAAAGGTTGTAGAAATGCCAACATCACTAGCATATTTTGAAAATGTGACAAATACCTAGTGAAAAACTGCAGGATTGTCTCATTAACACTGCCAACATGTAAGATCTTAGCACACATTGCCTGTAGACCACTTCTTAAACACCCAGAGAAAAACAGCATCTTAATTAACTTAAATCTTGAGTTCAGATCCAGATACTTCTGTGAAACCTAGTAAACAACAGTCACTTATAAGAACATGACAAAGGATATCAGGCCAGCCTTGCTATCCTGGACCTCTTGAAAGGATTTAACCCTTCAAAAACTCCACAAATTAAGCCAGTATGGAATACAAGAGAAGATTCATACATGGCTCACACATTTCCTAACATCAGGAAGCATGGGAACTATTGTGAAAAAAGAATATTCAGAAAAAATGTGACTTTATTCTGGGGTATGTCAGGGTAAACTGTTAGGACCAATATTATTCCTATGCCATATGAGTGATCTAACAAAAGGTATCAAAATGAGTACTATTTTACAGAACAATTAAAAATAAAGATGACAAAAAAAATGCTGCAGAAAGTTGTAAATGACATGGGAAAATGGGCTAATAAATGTGACAGGGAATTCTATGCAGACATTTGTTCATACTGCTCATCAATGAAGAACAAAAAAAATTCTACTAACTGTACCAAACCAAGAAGTGGAAGAAGTATAAGGCAACCTATACTTGAGCATACATATGTAAATAATCTGAAATGGAATGTACACATTCAAAATGTATGCAAGAAAGCCAACACCACACCTGACTTTCCAAGACAGAACTGCATATATAACCCAGACAACTAGAAAAATTGCCTCCATCTCATTATTCAGGTAAGTTTTGGATTATGGTGCTACCATCTGAAATCCATATGCAAAAGCTATATTAATATGCTAGAAAGGATGCAAAACAAGATTTATAAAAAAGAACTACAAAGTTGCATCAATCTCAAGAATGCACTAAGAATTAGAATGCAAGACAAAAAAGAAGACTCTGAATCATACTTGTGTGTAAGGTGGGTGAGGGACTGGTACCAACACCATAAACAAAACAGTTTGTGAAAACTTTAGAAGAGGAGTTAAAGTAAACCAGTAATAAGACTACAACAACAAAAACGTCATAGGTATACAAGTCTCTGACAACACCTGGAGCCCAAAAATACTAAACAACCCCCTCTCCTGATATAGACAAGTGTTGTAGATACCACAGTAAATAGGAATAAACTACCAGCAAGTGTAGTGCATGCTAGCTCAAAAGAGACATTGAAAACTACACTGCAAGCAAACACCACTAAGTTTTTAACCATCTCCCTCAACTTTTTCGTAAAAAACTTTTAGGGAATTATGATAAAACAGGTGTAGAATCTATTTTATTTATTTAATTCGTTACATGATATCTGGTCTGCTATAGAACAAACATAAGCCAAGTAAAATCAGACAATAAGCTTGTCATTTTAGATTGGAAATAATTCCTATTAAATCCAAATGTTACCTAAAAATACATTTCATTTCTGCAGCATTTGTCAGTACAGTACTTGGAGTAGGGCTTATCACATGTTATTCTTCAATTATTATATGGTCTTTTGACACCAAAAAACATCTTTGACTGACAAATCTTTCAATGTAAGAGTAACCTTTGCAATACCAAAGGTTTTATCATCAAGTTAGTTGCTGAGCAGTAGAAGCTGTGCAACTTTTGAGTATAGAGGTTTCTAGAAATTGAAATTGAATATTGAAAAGTGTCAACAGGAAGTTACCAGGACCAAAATTATCAGCATTGTCATTGTTTATTTTGATTTCACACAGAAGCTTGTGATTAGAAAATAAAAGAAGTTGTTATTTATCACCGTTAACATGGCTGATAGTCTTCTCCAGTGATCACAAACTGTATTTGAAATACAGAATAAAAGTTGTTTCTTTAAGGTAGGATTTGCCAGACAAGCAACATGAGCAATGTATTTCATGTGTTCTACTGTGCCAAAGTTCTTCAATTTCTTGCTGTGTATTATCTGCCTTAGCCTCTCATTGCTGATATTGTGTGTCCAGCTTATACTATCAGGCTGAATATTCTCCTCAATGTGAGACAGTCTAACCTCCTTACTTCTTTTTTGGTCTCATTCTTGTACAGGATACAAATGCCTGGTGGGATGTGTTTCTATAAATTTCATTGTAAGATGAATACATTTTGTGTTAAGCATAACATTTTTATGCCATGCCATTTTGAGTAAATGGTAGAGATTTGGTTTGTCAGGAAAGCAGGTGATTTATCACTTTCATTTGTCAGAAGCTGTCCAAGATGTTTAAGTTCTCCCATTTCCATTTGGTTCATTGTTAAGGGAGATCAACCAGTCATTAGTCATGGCTTATTTGGGAAGATAAAAATGGATGGCTTTGGTTTTACCAATAGTCCTAGCAAGGCAAATCTTAAGATTGTTCTGTTGTAGGCATTAAGTATGTATTGCAATTTGGTTATGTCATCACAAAGTAAAAACAATATCATCTGCATAAGGTAACATATGCAATCTCTGGCTATATACAGTATCCACAGTGGATGCTCATGCTTATGTATGGTTTCAAGACTCAGTTTTGATTCAGAAGAGCAAAATTCATAAATACTGATGCTTCAGTTCCTCCTTGGAACAACCAGTGTGAAGTTGTTACTGTTCTAAAGTTATTGCAGCTACTTTGTAGATCTACAATTATAGAATTTTGTTTTAGTAGTAAGAAGTTTGAACAACTTGACTATTAGTATGAGCACACACTGGGATTAATCATGCAAAGGTACATTGGGTGTCCTTTGAAATGAACTTGATTTGCCATAACTGGTTGTTTGTGTCTATCTCCAAGTCAGTGATGTCTTTGGTAAAAATCTTGATATTCTACTCATTACAAATATTGACTTTTTTGTAGGACTTATTGATTCCATTTTTAAAAGGCATGTTATTCAAACACTAATCCAAGCCTTTGAAACCCTTTCCAATGACCAAATCATATTTAATAAGGTGGTAGTGGTTGTAAAATTAGTAGATTTTGTATACTTTATCTATTCAGCATTTATTTTGTCAGTTTATTGAGATTTGTTGTTCATTAGTATTTATTGGCAGGTTTCAATTCTTCTGCTTCTGGGAGATCTTCTTTGACACTTTTCTGGTGGAATATTATGTAGGAACAATTTTTGGAAACAAACTTTTACATCCTTTGGTGTCATGTGATAACATTTGATTGATAGCAGCAGCTTTTTTTTCATAATATTTATTCTTGATCTTACCACTTTTTTCTTTGTTCTTTATTTAATTGGTCATGTTTAACTTTTTTTCTTACATTGGGTATGAGATTCTAGAAGCTTGAAAAAGTTTTCACTAGTCTATACCTTACTTTCTTTTGCCTTTGTTCTGATTAGCATTGCTGCTACAGGCGAAGTTTGAATTTATGTAGTTATCCCGGCACAGTTCTTCAGCTCAACATCTTTTTAAAATATAAGTATCATTATCAATTTAGTGAAACAATACTTAACCACCTTTTCTTGATGGAAAGGCATAGCCCATGACAATTATTTCATTACTGAGTCTACTGTTTCTTTGAGAGTTGTTACAAATTTTATGACAAACCATTTTTACAATATATGCTCCAGTTCCCTTTTCTACTTTAGACTGAAGTGAGCTGAGTATCTGTGTATATCTTTGTTGCCAAATTTAGAATTTGTGATGTAAAGTTTAAGTTCAGGACTAGAATATAGTTGTAAAGTACCCCACTGTAAAATAAGAAAGGGAATGGTAGGGTTTAGCCTTTTATGCACCACTTTCCAATAAAATAAATTCTTTTGCATGTTTAATTATGATTTAATATGAACATGATCATTTAGTAATTTTCATCATACTACTTGACTTGCCTATGCAATGTTAGTTATGAAAACAGGCACAGAATAGGTGATAGCTTTCCCTTAAGCTCTGGACTTACTTTGGACCACTATAAATAATAATACCTTTTTAACATATGTTGTAGATTATTCCACCAAAAGAATGGTTTGCACGACGAGTGTATGACATGGATGTTATTGGAAAATTAACAGTGGATGCACCCATAGCACAACTGGTAACAGGACAACAAGGTAAATCAATTATTTATTTTGTGTGATGTTGTGTAATGTGAATTACATTGTACAATAAGTCTGATGAGTTTACGTGATCAAACTGATTCTGAAAATCATCATAAACAGAGCTCAAAGGAAGATCAGAAGAGAAATTAGGAAGGAACAGTGTGGCTTTATACTGGTACCAGAAACACCATCTTCATGATTTGAATGTTGGCTGAAAGAGCAATAGAGATGCAGAAGGATCTAAACCTGTGTTTCATAGACTGTACAAAGGCATTCAACAAAGTCCAGCATGAGAAACTTTCAAGACCTCATAGCACTAGATCTAGATGGCAAAGATCTTCATTTCATTCACAACCTTGGTTGGGAGCAAACTGCTTGTATATTTGTGAATAATGAACTGAGTCAATATGTCACGATCAAGAGAGGTGTAAAACAGGGCTGTGTGTTTTCTCCAAACCTATTTAACCTATATGGGGAAAAGATCTTCAGAGAACTGCAAGGCTTGGGTGGGATTAGTGCTGGTGGTCACAACCTGAATAACCTGAGATTTGCAGATGACTCTACATTAGTTGGAAACTCTCATCAAGGACTGCAGGACCTCTTGAACAAAATAGTCAATGAGAGCAAGAAGAAAGGACTCAAAATAAATCTCAAAAAGACCATGTGTATGGTAGTAAGCAAGAAACAAAGTCCTAGATGCAGATTACTCATTGGGACTGACCAAATCCAGCAGGTGGACAGACTTAATTATTTGGGAAGCCACATCACTCAGAATAGTAAATGTAGCACTGAAGTAAAGCAGAGAATTGTATTAGCAAAGAATGCCTTTAACTGAGTAGGAAAAAATTTGAAACACCAAAAAATGTCAATGCCCACAAGAATGAGAATACTACAGTGCTATGTAACATCTACCCTGCTGTATGAATGTGGATGCTGGACAATATTAGTTGGAATGGAAAAAAGTTTCTCATTATTTCCATGCATACACTTGATGCTTTTATATTGGATTGAGTGGTCACCATGTATTTTGTTGATCTCATTCATTTTGCTTATCATTTGTTAGAAGTTTTCCACATCTTCCAAGAATCCAATCTGGTACTGAATATTGTGACTTTGGTATACTTTTATCATCAGCATTGATACATATTTTTTTTGTTATTGAAGTATAAAGAGATCTGGCTTTTGCTTTGAATTGTATATGTGAATGAAATCAGGTCTTTAGTGCAAATCAGAAGCCAGAGGCTACTTTGGATATTTTTGAAGGTTGTACAATTTTATACCAACTTGGTTTTACTTTCAGTGTGGTTGCCACAAGGTGATGATTAGACTTTTGTAGTATATTCAAAACTGATATGTTTGTAATGCTGTTTTGTGATGTTACTGTGTAGATATAAATTGTATACAGTGATGTATGTTTGATTAAGATGCCAATGTGGATATACATTATTCCAAGATTAACTTTCTTTGTTTTCCCAAAGTGGAGATACAATCCCCATTTGAGAAACATTAGTTGACATTTATAAAACTTGATTTGGTGATATCCCCATAACTTATCACCCTTCTGTATGCACAATGGGAGAGTATATCTTCCCATTCTTAGATTCCACTGACTAGAACAGATATGCTCTTTACTTGGCAAGATAATGGTGCACTGCAAAAACACATTTTCATACTACACATTTGTTAGCAAATGCCATTTGAACTACTCTAAACTATACAATATAACATTATTGCTTATTAGGGTTTACTCCACTAGGTTGATTGTGTTTGACCACTGGTCTAACCCTTATTACCAGTGACACCCTGTGGAGCATGTGAGTTTTCACCCTACACAATTAACATTGAGTGTGGACTTGGCTATTTCACTAACTGTAAAATGGTCATATTTTATAACCATGGAGTACATAACACCCAGTGTGTCAAGTGGGTCAGTAAGGTACTACCTCTATGACAAAACCTGATGGATTTTTGTATACTATAACAAAAGCTAATAATGGCAGATATAATGAGCTACTAAATGGATTCTTATCTGGTATATGACCTAAGCAAATGTACAAGGTGATCAGCAGAGATCCGTTGCACGTTGTTCTTCTAAAGTATTTAAAAATATTGTAGTCAATTGTCAAAAATAGAAATGTTTGGTATATGCTACCTGTGGTGGTATAAACATAAATAGAATTTTGAATATGAAGAAAAATAAAGGTGCATGATAAGGAAAGTAAAAAAATTAATTCCAGTTGGATTCCTATTTGAATACATATGCTGAATGCACATCATAATTATTTACTGTAATCCACATATTTTAATATACCTGATGACTTGAGGAGTTTTGATTTTGATTTTCAAGAGTTTCTTTAAGGAATTTAGCATTGCAAGTAGCTAGAAATATACCAACCTAAGTCAGGTTTAGGTAAAACAGACATATTGTATGGTTTTAAATTTTTCTGTGCACCATCCTTTAACACTTAAATGCTTGGTCATTCTATGCTGACACTATAGATTAACCTCTATTACCCTCTATCCAGGAATTTATCAACAGTTTAATATCCAGCAGAAGCCACTAACTGTGGCTGAATTGAAAAAATTGTCTGAAACTCCACAGTAAGTCATTTTTTAGTACTACTGATTAAATACATTTGATGTTTTTTTTGTGTAAGGGTAATTAACATATTTGGACTAGAAATTCCATTCAGCTTCATGACAAAAGTTCTTGCAAAACAATACTCTTAATCCATTAGTAAAACAATCTGCTTCAACTTTCATATCAGAACCCCAGTGGTAGTGTATAATAAGTATAATAGGTTGCTGTCTGACTATAGAGTTGGATAAAGCATGAATTTTTAATGTACATTAACCTCCTGTGCAAGGTCATTACAGCTAAAAAATGAATGTGCCTAAACTAAGTTTGAGAGTCATAGGAAGAATGTAATATTTTTTATAAAAGGCACTTCCAAATGATAGTTATAATTTTAAGACTGAAAATGTTAAAGGAATTAAGATCAGAATTCCCTTAAGACAGTAATTTTGTAGTGATCCCAACTCTACCTGAAAATGCCTTTGAAAGAATCAAATTAGCTACATATCTAAGAAAGGAGAGTAATATAATCTTCTGAATATTTAGCTTGTATATTGACTGAGGACAATTGCAGATGGAGGTCTTAATTCACCAAATGTTAATGAGAATAAATCCTAGTGTTTGATTAATTTACTTGTGACAGAAATGTATTGGCACCATGTTAGCTTTATTATCAGCAGCAGTATAGTAACAATTGTCAAATTGTAGAGCTGTAGATGTATAGTAGTATTAGTATATGTAATAGTAGTAGTAATGATGGTGGTGCTCTTTGTATTTGTGGTGATAGTACTTGTTTTATGACTACTACTACTACTACTACCACTACTACTACTACTACTACTACTACTACTACTACTACTACTACTACTACTACTACTTCTACCACTTGTACCAATATTACTTCTATTACTTGCAGAACAGAAATGAGACTATCAATATTTTTCTCTTTACATATGTATACTCAGCTGCTGGTCACAGATTTACTGAATGAGCTTTTGTAAACATGGGGATTCTTTGTAGTTAGTTGAAATGTTATATAGACAACCTGAAGTTACTGCTGGCCCTCAAACATTTTGAATGAAAAGTTTTAAGTAAACTCGCCGATTTTGGGCTTGTGTAGCTGTTTACAGTCAAGCAAGTTTTGTAAACTTCTTATTACAAATATGCAAGAAGTTAAAGGGATAACTTATAGTTTTGGTTGCCTAGCTTTCTATTAGGGGGCAAACTTCCAGCATCTGAACCTGAAAGTATCACTATCAGTGTGAATTTTGATTAGGTGTTTCTTTGAGAAGATTGCAAACTGAAACCATTAGTAGGACTGTTGACATGCTGGTTGTGTTGTGCAGAGTCTGTTCTGTTCCATTTTGAATTAACATTGTTTTTTGATAGCCACTTTAATGTGTTTCACATTATTATTTATAGTATTCAACTTCATTAGAGTATATTTTTACCACATCAGTACATGACCTTGTATATACTGCATTTAGCAGAGCCTGAATATATTGAATGTACCTTGTCATGAGGTATAGCTTGCTGTATTTCTAACAGCTACCAAGTGCTGCTTACTTCACTTCACAAACTCAAAGTTTACCAAGGCATAATAAAGAAGATGCTGCCCACAAATGCCTTTGGCAAATTGTTCATTTGACATGATTGCCTGAGCATTCGTTGACACAAAAACAAGGCTGAAGGATAACAAAGACTAAAAACACCAGGTTATGAATTTCATTCTATTTGAGCGGATCATTGGCAGGTTTTTTTTATTTTGAATTATAAAGTTGACTTCACAATATCAGAACAGTCTGTGAACTTAACATTAACTCGTGTTGATATTCAGATGTCTTGTTGAAAGTGCTTTATTTTACTAAGAACATGAAATCATTATTTTATGGTTAAGAATACTTGACATCATGGGTGGTCATAATTGTCTCACAGTAAGCTTTCTTCTTAACTCCTTTGACAATTTTTCCCCTAAAAGAAAGATGGATTTTAAACACGTGGGCAAGAATACAGTTGTTTTAATTATACTAAAAGGATAGGTCATCTTGAGGGGCCATAATGAAAATAAGGTCTTCATGATCTGTATTATGCTACCCCTGCCACCGTTTCTCTAGATTACCGTCCCGCCTGTTTGTTTCGTTCTTTTTTGTTTCTGTTTAGTCTTATTTTTTAACTATTTTGGATAACATCATGTATTAGGTTTTTACCATTTACCTTTGAACATTTGTATTTTTTTTGTTAGTGGCGAATAAATACATACATACATCTTAAGGTTGTTACTTATACGGTCAATTAAAAAAAAAATCCCTTTTTCTGTATTGAAAAAACCATGTTCATACATCAAAGTAAATTATTCTCTAGAGGTTATATCTCCAAATTCCAATATGTCACCTTTAAATTAGGGGATAGTGTGCCTGCCTTGTCAGATTCAGTTGTTTGCTCTTTAAGCCATTTTTTGAGTGAAAATTTAACTTTCTTGTTATTGACAAAATGTTTGCCTCTCATGCCCCACTTTCACGGGACCAAAAAGACAGTAGTGTGAAGGTGGTAAGAAATTGAAAATGCAAAAAGATTTTTCAATCTTGTTGGGTAAAACCCCTGATGCAAGATGTATGGAACAAATAAGATTTACTCCCTATACTTAAAAGGTATAATGGTGTGAATGTCATACATAAGAAATTTTTAACGTTTGTCGATTGTTGAAACAAGACGGGGGCTCTAAGGTGCAAAATACTTTGGAGATATTTCAACAATATATTTATCGCTGATTTTTAAGGAACATGGCTATGACAATGTAGCGAAAATGTATGGGAATATATAATGATTCTCAGAGTCATGGTAAGCCCTTTCGACTCAGTGAACTCTTGTTCAGAACCTTTTTGAAGTAGTTTGATCAGTTTAGAATCTCAGACTGCAGTCATGGGAGATCTTAAAAGAAAAATTTGGATCGTTATTCCATGGTTTGCTTTGTACAAGGTAGACAGGTCTGGTTCCCGATGTGTATGTTCATTTACGGCTTACCTTCAAGCAATTAAAATTGCTATAGAGGAATTACTTTCTTTGAACTGTACTCGTAAAAGGCAACAGAAGTCAACGTTGCCAACGGTAGATTAATACTGCATAGTTCACAAAGAATGTAAATTGTTATTATGGCATATTACTAACATAATATAAAATGTGCTGTCTGTACTATATTATTCACCATAAATGTTGATGAGCTAATTCGCCACCGTATCTAAATCTCCCATTACATATTTTCACAAAAACTGGTACTTAATATGCATAATAGTAATTCTTACCTTGCCAGGTTTAGTGATTTATTCTAAACCTTCATCGATCTGGTGATATGTGCATTGAATGTGCAGGTAGAAGGTTTAATTTATTGGTGACATTAATTATAGAAAGTATTCTCTAAGTATCTGCTACTGTTGACTTTGATAAAAAGCTTGCCAAATGGTTTTTCGTCATGTTATTTATTAATTTTTCCCCGTAGATATAAACCACCAGAAGGAGACTTTGACAAAATTGAGAGAACCTACTGGAAAAATGTGACATTTAATGCTCCAATCTATGGTGCTGATGTGTCAGGATCTATTTATGATCCGGATGTAAAGTACTGGAACATCAATAGTTTGCATACTATACTTGATCTGATAAATGAAGAACAGGATATTAAAATACTGGGCGTCAATACAGCATACCTTTACTATGGCATGTGGAAAACTACTTTTGCGTGGCACACTGAAGACATGGATCTGTACAGCATCAATTATCTTCATTTTGGTGCTCCAAAGAGTTGGTATGGTCACATCAACTTTTTACATATTACTTTGCTAAGATACCACCTTTTTATCATCAATTGATATTCGTTGATTATTGGCATTTAGTTGAACCCTGCCATAATGTAAAAGAACAGTAAACCGTATAGTTTCTATAAGTTCATGTAAGTATTTTGTATGTGATGAATAATGTTGGATAGAAAGGATCATGTGTGGTGTAAAAATCGTTTATCATCGAATTAAGTTGACTTAATTTATTTATTTCCTTAGATGTTAGGGTGATGAGTTCCGCCCGCAATGCCCCCTTGTCGTTTAACATTTAATAGATGTTTTGTAGAAGTATGTATACCAAATAAGACTGAGTTTGTTCTATGGTTGATTTTAGTGCCCCCTTAAAGACCAAAGCGGAACATGTGAATACGGCAGCTTGATATTAATATCAGATTGAAAGAAGAATGCAACATACTAAGGTCCTTGTATTCCATTATTATGATCTGGATTGTATGGAGCACAAGGAACTAGGCGAGAACAGTACTAGGTGAAAGACTGGGCAATTTAGATTTGGCTAATAGAATAACGTTGCTCTCATTTACTGAACAGCTTGCAGTACAAGATGTAAATGAGTAAACCAAAAGAGCGGGACAAAGAATGAATGTAGAAGAGATAAGAATGATAAACTTTAAAACTAAAATACAATAATAATTTTTAGTCAGAATATCGACAAGCTTTAAACGTTCGTGTACCTATTGGGGTAAGCAAGGAAGGGGAAGAAACCGACTGTTAAAGGCCAATGGTGGATTTCTAAAATCAGAGGACGTCATGAGGTCCAGCTCCACAATCCTGATTGCAATATAAGGGTGGGTGTTCTTGTGCAACAGTGGAGTCAAAACGGAGTTAGACCTTTGGAGATTGGTTATTGACATATACGGCGCCCAGCGAAATGTGCTTAATCGTGAATAACGGTCTATCTAAAGTAACGTTGGCAATGCACTTGACGAAATCAACTTTTTTTTTGCATAAAAGTTCAACCTACCTACTCTCGTCATCTGAGTCGATGAAACTTATTGTTTCTAAATCACTACTCATCATAGATGAACTATCGTATTCAGCTCCATTTCAAAGAAAAACAAAATAAAACTATACAGTACATTGACGGTTCTGTAGNTCTATGGTTGATTTTAGTGCCCCCTTAAAGACCAAAGCGGAACATGTGAATACGGCAGCTTGATATTAATATCAGATTGAAAGAAGAATGCAACATACTAAGGTCCTTGTATTCCATTATTATGATCTGGATTGTATGGAGCACAAGGAACTAGGCGAGAACAGTACTAGGTGAAAGACTGGGCAATTTAGATTTGGCTAATAGAATAACGTTGCTCTCATTTACTGAACAGCTTGCAGTACAAGATGTAAATGAGTAAACCAAAAGAGCGGGACAAAGAATGAATGTAGAAGAGATAAGAATGATAAACTTTAAAACTAAAATACAATAATAATTTTTAGTCAGAATATCGACAAGCTTTAAACGTTCGTGTACCTATTGGGGTAAGCAAGGAAGGGGAAGAAACCGACTGTTAAAGGCCAATGGCGGATTTCTAAAATCAGAGGACGTCATGAGGTCCAGCTCCACAATCCTGATTGCAATATAAGGGTGGGTGTTCTTGTGCAACAGTGGAGTCAAAACGGAGTTAGACCTTTGGAGATTGGTTATTGACATATACGGCGCCCAGCGAAATGTGCTTAATCGTGAATAACGGTCTATCTAAAGTAACGTTGGCAATGCACTTGACGAAATCAACTTTTTTTTTGCATAAAAGTTCAACCTACCTACTCTCGTCATCTGAGTCGATGAAACTTATTGTTTCTAAATCACTACTCATCATAGATGAACTATCGTATTCAGCTCCATTTCAAAGAAAAACAAAATAAAACTATACAGTACATTGACGGTTCTGTAGATTGAAATACATTTTTTCACAAGATCACAACAATTATAGCAAGTAGGCGATGGCTTTTGGGAAGAAGAAAATAACTGTAACAGTTCCATGACCAGTTGGAAACTTGAGACATATTAAATGCATATAGAAAATGTATGTAAAAACCCTGTATGAAGATTTAGTTACCATGTCAATCTGTCTGCATAAAAACGAACACTATTTTGGAAAAGGAAAGCGAGAGTTATGGTATTGGGTTGGTTAGTCCGTCGTAATAATAAACATTGTGAAATGAAAGTTGAATACCAATCGCAACCAATTATTGTTACAAAGAATTATGAATACACTGCAGGGTATTACTCGATCCTGCACAGTAGAAATGGTCACATAAATGCAATTTGCTAAAAGGCTTATATATATTTGTGCATTTTCTGAAGAAGATAACTTCGTTACTGATTGGTGTTGCCACTTTGCATATGTACCAAGCACTTGTAATACTTTTTAAACCATATATTTCTTTAACATCTTTTTACCATTAACCTTCCAGAAAATCCTAGCTTTAAACATAAGGTTAACACCAAACATTACGAAAAGATTGCATTAAAGACCACAATGTATTTACGGTTATCATTTATTTTTACGGCTTATTTGGAAAGAATCTCATGCAACAACGGTATGGCCAGTAAGAACAAAACTTTGCGCATAGCGGAAGTTGAGCTGTAAAGTAAAAAATGAACATTTGTCTTTTGTATTAAGTTGGTATATGACAAACTAAATACCATTGTTAGACTAGAAGATAATTTTGAAATATTTTGTTGAAATTCAAGTCCTATTTCTAGCACTATATGTGGAACTTGGCTTTACCTCGTATATAGGAGATCCTATCCGTATGCTTTTTAACCGTTTTAACGTTCTACCCATTCCCATTCAATCCCACGCGAATTGTTTAAATTTGATGATTATTTTTAGTTTCTCCCACAGTTTAGACCTATTCTTTCTTAAATATTACTTCCGCAGCATAAAAGTTATTATTTTAGTTTACTTCTTTTTAGAATTTTTCGGTTTATCTTAAAATAATTTTTTTGTCAGAATTTATATGAAAAGCAGTATTTTACTGATGTAATGTGCATGTAAAATATTATTAAAGTAAATTAGTGCTATACGTGGTTACATTTCGTGTGTTTGTTATTATGCATATATTAGATCATGCCATGATTTTATTTGTAGGTATTCCATACCTCCAGAACATGGAAAGAGACTAGAAACCTTGGCTGCAGGTAATTGTTTACACGTATTTAGATACCATATTACAACCATATTTACCCTTAAGTAGAAAGTTTTGAATATTAGATCATTACGTACGCTTACGTCTTTATTCATGGCAAGCATCTACAACCAGACCATCCAGTGCTGTGTAATTTTACCAAATGCAATGCTTAAAGGCCCCGACAATTCACTCTTTATATAATATATTTAATTTATACGCATACCTAGAGAGAGAAAGAGAAAGAGAGAGAGAGAGAGAGAGAGAGAGAGAGAGAGAGAGAGAGAGAGAGAGAGAGAGAGAGAGAGAGAGAGAGAGAAAGAGAGAGAGAGTGAGAGAGCTGTATCTTATAAACAACTAGAAGAATATAAGAACCAGCTAATGAAGAATCCTCAGACACAAACATAAACAGTTAGAACTATTCCAAACTATNTATTACAACCATATTTACCCTTAAGTAGAAAGTTTTGAATATTAGATCATTACGTACGCTTACGTCTTTATTCATGGCAAGCATCTACAACCAGACCATCCAGTGCTGTGTAATTTTACCAAATGCAATGCTTAAAGGCCCCGACAATTCACTCTTTATATAATATATTTAATTTATATGCATACCTAGAGAGAGAGAGAGAGAGAGAGAGAGAGAGAGAGAGAGAGAGAGAATGAGAGCAGATGAATGTTATCAGTGTCAATCATTTGTTAGAGCACTTTTAATTGGATCTTATAACAAGCCTACATTAGCTACCTGTGAATTGGGAAACAACTGTTGCAGCTTGATTGGCGTTACTTTATCACCTGTAAATTGAAAGCTTTTTTGTACTTACCCCTAACTGGGAATATCTGGATTTTTTTAGAAATAGAAAGGGTTTTAAATATGATGGTGGTCTATGTAGGACATCGGGTGCCGATGGAAACCACAAGTGTCATCATCTCAATTTTTCTTCCCCTCTTGTAAGTTTTTGAAATTATTCAACTTTATATTTCGTTATTATTTGCAGGATTCTTTCCAGGAAGTGCCAGAGCATGTGGTCAGTTTCTTCGGCATAAAATGAGTATCATTTCTCCAAGAGTACTTAAGAAATTTGGCATCCCAGTTAATAAGGTAAGGTTTTGTGCCTCAATGTAATGCTCCAAAAAGATTTATCGGGTACTTGTAAAAGTTTTTTAATGAATCTTAACATTTGCAAGTGGAAGTGTTTAGTACATAACACTTGGCATTTACAGTAAACCTAGAAATAATAAAATGTAAGTTGTTTTTAGCTTCATTCTATTACTTTGTTGTTATTTATGTCTTGGTTAAAATCAAATATAGTTGTCATTCACCTTTTAGTGGTCTTTTTACGTATTTTGAAATAATATAATAGATATGCAAAAGGGACGAATCGGACGCCATTGTACAAGAATACAGCATGCTGAAAACTCTGCTATATACCGAGGTGAAGTAACTAAGGATATGTTTAGCCATATTATAGAACATGGAAATAACAGTTTTGATCATGCTTCTGTTAACTGGAATTTATTAACAAGTCAGGGACCCTAAGCTATCAGATAATTCTAGGTGAAATACTATTAAATCAAGATGCTAGACCTGGCCTGCAAGACTTTTTAAAGATACTTTAATAGAAGTCCAAGCAAAGAACTAAAAAGGAGAGACTTTTTCTTCCTGTTATCCATCGTGTAAATTGAAAATTGAAGTATGGGTGGAATTTGTGGTGTGGGTACTTATGTCAAAATGAAAATAATGCATCGACTGAGGATGCATACCCAATTTTCAGATAACAAAAATAGAATTATAATAATTTTGCAGTTTGAAACGTTTTGCATGGTTTTGTCTAGTGTCAAAAAAAGTCAAAAAAATTGTTGACACTACGGTTTTGTATGTTTTAAAACTAAATTTGTAAATATATTTGAAAAGAGAACTAGGTTGTTTTAATTGGGAAACGACACGGATAAAATAAATTTAGAGAAAAAATTCAATATTGCTTTTCATTACTTTTCTATTGATAATATTTCTTGACGTGTTAACTTCACAAAAATTTGATCTTTTTACCCTGTTAAAACATTCATACTTTGCAGGGATTTTAAAATGTTTTTCCTATTATAATACCAGCTGATTTTCATTTGAGAATTTAGTGCTCTAACCGACACGCAATGGTTCGACAGATTTTTTTTAAGTGCTTCGGAAACTTCGTTCCTGGTTAAACTTTCTCAGACGTCTGTCAGTCATATGTCGAATTGTGGTCATAAAACTGCCGGATCTTTCAGATATGATAAGACACTCCGAAAGAGTAAAAACTTATGGACAAATTTTCTGTTAATAGAAAAGAATCATTGAGCATTTTGCCACTTATGTTTGGTCTTTTTTTTTCTCGTCATGTATCAAATGCTGTTGTTATTCAGTATTAATCTCTACCTCTGGGTTTTAAATAGATCTACAAGTTACCATTTTTTTACTTTGATCTCATCTTACGGCTAGATTGTGTCAAATAAAAACCCCTTAGTACTTTTTTGAAAATAGAAAAATCATGCGTAGTAATGCAAAAGTTTAGTATTACAGTTGGGACTAATATTTGTGGTAGTGACGAATAGGCTAAACTTAGTACAGAGCGTCAACATTTTTCATAGTTATGTTTCTTACAAATATCTGTACACAGGCATATTTGTCGTTGCAACAATTATTATCGTTGTTGCCTTTGTTACAAAAGTGCTTTTTGCCAATCCCAAAAGGAAACAATGTCGCCAAGCCTGTTGGTAATTGTTAGTTCCAGGATAAAGGAACATCGAGGGCTGGAAATTAGTTCAGGTGCGTTTACAGATCAATATAGAGGATATTAAAACATCCTATAGGTTTAAATAAATAGCATTAAATAATATAAACTAAAGTGAAGTTTACAATTTGAATATGCATTCAAGGATTTATTTTTTGTTCTCTTTAATAGATTACTCAAGAAGAAGGAGAATTTATGATCACTTTTCCTTACGGATACCACTCAGGATTTAATCATGGATTTAATTGTGCAGAGTCAACAAATTTCGCGTCAGAAAGATGGATTGATTTTGGGAAAAGAGCAAAGTTGGTAAGTTACTGATACCTTCATTTCTTTCCCCCCGTAAACCAACGATTTCAGTGTTATACAATTTATACATTCTGTTTTGAAAATGCCATATTAAGTTTTTATGTTGGTGGTAATTCTGACGCACTCCTTTTCCTCTAACGATGTTCTTCTCCGTACTAAATTGGTTCCCTACGATATCTACTTATGTCCCTTTTTATCTTAGTGCACATGTAGAAGAGACAATGTAAGGATTGAAATGGACATTTTCATTCGAAAATACCAGGTATTTTCTATCTTGATGGTTAAATTTGTGGAATTCAGTTTTGTGATTGCTATCATAAAAGTCATACTGTTAAGAATAAAATAATTATGTCAACGCTAAAAGTTCACTGTTATAGCTTATTAATTTTTAAGGTCCTGTTGTGTCATATTCTTTATTTGGCCTTTAGAGCTCTTATCGTCCAGTCAGAGAAACTATAGTTGCCAGGTAAATCTTGACCCAAATCACTTTTAAGACAAAGCCAAGAATAGAAATGAGACCTCACAGTTAGCGGTACCTTGACCCTTATGGTAATATTTAGCCGCCATGACAGTTGGGATTACCACATGTTGATGGTTAGAATTCCCGCACATAGTTGCCCACCAATAGAGATGTGCGGGGGATACAATATAAGCCCCCATACCGTCCCGAACAATTTTAATCCGGGATGGGGCCGGTTTCCCCGATATATTAATTCGGGGAACCGGGCCCCATCCTCGACTTTGAACGGGGCCCCGAAACCGGGTCGGGTCAGGGATCGGGGCGCCCCGCACATGTTTACCCACCAACCTAGGATTTGTACTAAAAGACTGGACGTATTACTGAGCGCCATAGTGTACAGATTTGTCACTTTGAGTTCATAGTGTTAACTGAATAAGATTAAAAACGGACAAAAAATGGTATCCGTAAATTCTACGAAATAGGAGAATTGAAATTCAGTGGAGTTAGGTAAAAAATTATAAGCATGGTAGAAACAAAGGTCTTCCAGTATGGAAATGATGTTGCCCAGATAGGTGTAGCTCTGTTAAGTAAACTTCACACTTTTTGTTTTGTTGAGAGTAATAGAATAATAGAATTCAATTGCATTCCATAAAGCCCCTTAACGCGAAAAATAGCTACTAATTACAATCCTGTTAATGGCTTCCAGGTTTTACCAAGTTATTAAATACAAAGTCATTTATACTCTGAAATTAACTATGAGATTTCAAGTCAACAATTAATAACAATTCCAGTTAAAATAGTCATGTTTCAAGGATTACGACTCTTAGCCCTGTTTTTTGTGTCATTTCAATTTAACCATTAGAAACATCTCATTCAATTGTAAAAAAACCCCGCGGTTGCTACGATCAGTAACACAATAGCAACTTACCAGTGCAAAGTAAAAAGAAAAATGTCATGCATCTTACTTCATTATTTTTTGACAGCTATTGGATTGTCATTGTAGGAGGAACTCAAGCAATAGAATGGAGTTTACTTTCAAAGTTTTTCGTACAATTCCGCTCTTGAATTTTTTTACTTCCGACTAAATTCATTGCAGGATGTAAAAATTATCGAGTCTTAATTAAGGAAAAAGGTTGAACAATTTGTTTATTTGGATAGTTTGGTTTCAGTAGACACTAGATCAGAGGTGGAAATAAAGAGAAGAATTGGCATTGTGAAAACAAACTTCAAGAAGTTGGATAAGGTTCTTTCGTCAAGTAGTGTGACAATCGAAGCTAGAATTAGGCTACTTAAATGCTACATGTGGTCAACTCTACTGTATGGTTGCGAGAGTTGGACTATTACTAAAAGCCTGGAAAACAGGATTAGAGCAGTGGAAATGTGGTTTCATAGGGGAATGTTGAGGGTATCATGAACAGACAGGATAACCAATGTGGACGTTCTCCGTAAGCCAGGGACTAATAGATGTTTATTACAGACGATCGTGAGCAGGCAGATTCGGTTTGTAGGGCATGTGATAAGGAAGGAGAGTCTTGAAGAGATTGTCCTGACTGGCCTTGTAGAAGAAAAAAGATCAAGGGGAAGACAAAGAACTACGTACTGGGCATGGTTAGATAGTGTAATTGGTTGGAGACCAACTGTGCTCACTCAGGGTCTGAACAAATGCCAGGAGAAGGCTGTTATGGCTGCCGCCTACGCCAGAATTCTGGCACTGCACCAAGATTGATTGATTGATTAATTAAGGATACATTTGGCCTTTTTTTGATATTTCGATAACCAGTGCAACCATAATTGTTCAAATACATCTATTGGAAATGAAGAATAAATCTTAAAAGTATTTTAATGATTATATGTTGCAAAATATAAGAAGTATCACAAAAAAGACAAAAGAGGTTGCCTGATAAAATACAAGTAATGGTATTTACTTTTCGGATTTTGCTTTATGCCCGAATTTGTAGATTTACACGAATTGAATTTTTTTGGTAATATTTGGATTGTATCACTGCCATTGATCTGTCGACTATTAATTGCCAGTGTATCCCATAGGCTACCATTTAGTTCTGCTTTAATTTTCTTCATTTTCCAGTGCACAATTTTTGTTGTTTTATTTTGTTATTCCATTTCTTTTCGATCTCCTACATAGCCAGATCAGTGGGCATTGATGCAGGCAGCAAAAGAGAAAGAAGGAAAGCATGACGAATCGTTGTTGATTCACAAAGCAAAAGAAAGTGTAAAAAAACTGGATGAAAGGGACAAAAAAAGGTCAGGGGGGAGGTAATTGTTGAAACTTTACGAAATGGAATGACTAACTCGATGCTCTTTTAAGGAATGAGATGAAAGGACTTGAATTTTTTATTTTCGAGGCCTTGGGAAATTAGAGTAAAGAAGATAAAATTTTTTTTCAGCAGTTGCTTGGAAAATGTGTTTCATAAAGCCCTTTTCAGAGCTTTTGCATTTTGTGTGTCTATTTCTTTGTTGCATCAAAATATTTATTTGAATTTTAAGTGGGTTGGGCGTATAACTCATGCTCATATTTTATTTTCAGTCTTAGAATGTTGTTTTTGTAAGGGATTTCTAGTAAAATATTTTGTACTTGGTAGGGTGGTCTTTCACAGATTGACAGGGTGGTTCAGGAGAACAGGGGCAAGAAGGGTGTTACCTAACTACAAATAGTGATGATTTTTCTCATATAGTGAATTAATGAGTTTTTAGACATAGATGAAATTACTCTATTTTTGTGTACACACTGGGATAAATTGAAATACTTTTAGGAACTCATGGCAAAAAACTATTGAAAGTAAAGAAAAAGATAAGTAACTAGCACATATACAAAAGAGTAAGACCGATATCGCCCCAAAATTGGTATATCTAGAGAGGCCCAGTACCACAAGCTTTAATTTTAAGCCATTTATTATCGTCGTTTGCTTTAAGGGAGAATATTCTTAATCGTAAGCCTGAGGAAACTATTAGGAATGTATAGGAAAAAAGTATTAAGAAGGTGTGTTTCATTTGATTATTGTTTTGTTTGTTTTTTAGTGGTACTAAAGGATGCCGGAAGATGGCTATCAGAGTCGATAGCCGTACAAAAGAAACCGCAACCTCTCCCGTAAAGAAATCACAAACAACTTCTGTATCCCGACGTCAACCCATGGTTTTGAGTAATCGGAATGCACTTCTTCTTACAGACAATATGAATGTGACCCCGTCGGAGAAACAGAACCAAGGTAGAAATATGTTTTGTTCTACTTGTAACTTCTATTTATTGAGCCATGCAAACAAGATTTTTGAGCCACTACTGTCAGCTAAACAGTAAGCAGAAAGGCAATACGTTAGTTAATTGCCCGAGGAAGCAATCAATTAATCCACCCATCAATCATTAAGTTAGCCAGGATATCAATGACTAACTTAACGATTGATGGGTTGATTAGTTGATTGCTGACTGAAACCCATTCAAATGCTGTCGGGGGTTGTTACTAAATGCCTCTTTCGTGCATCAAGAACCGCTGCCTCTCCATCTAATCCATTCATTAGATCAGTCACTTCTTCAATACAGCGCTTAAAATTGTCTTCCTGTTTCATTTTTCAGCAGCGTTTTTTTTATCGTGGACCCACTGTAAAGGCAAAAAGGAATTCTAGTATCAAGTTTGGGTGTACATAGGACCCTACCTTTCCAACCAATACTATCACTTCACTGTTCCCATTACGTCTGGCACGCTTTTGTATGTATCTATTTGTATTTGAATTGCCGGACTTCCGTCAATTCTATTTACCCGTATTTCTAGACACATATATCCATTTCATGCATATGTATTCGCCCATTTCCTCTTGCTGGCGACTGTTGTCTTTTAATGTGATTTTTTGTCAGTTCTTGTCAAGTAGCTTTTCAGCAATAACTACTAAATTGTGCTATTATTTTTCGGCAGAGTGCATTCCTCTGACTCACCATCTTATTTTGCCAAGGTAGAATATGTTTCTTTTACATTCTAAGAATTAAAAGAAAGAGATTATATCTCTTTCTTTTAACCTTCATTTCTACTTTATTCAGATTTTTTATCCTGAAGTAATTTATCGTTAGTACTATTTGTTTTGTAAGGATTAAATTCGCTTGAAAAAGCCAATGAGAACACTCCGGGATTGTTGAATACTGGTCTGTCACACAATCATGCCTCATCGCACAAATTTACAGGTGCATAACCCTTATGTTTGTGTTTTTGCTAAAATAGTTGTTTGCCTAAAACATCATATTTGATAAATGGATATATACGATTTAAATAATTTCTCGAACGTTGTGAAAAATTGAAACCAGAACTGGTTTTTCCACTCGCTCGCTCTATGAAAAACTCTTCATATCCAGTTATCATCAGGTGAAGACACTAACCATAATATGGCTACTGTAATATTATACAGTTTGAAACATTAAGATGGAATGTTGATGAATTGTAAGGTCACGTAATATCTATTGGGCATTTTTATAAGTAGCTGTACAGTAAAATTGTTTATATTTGAGTACTTTTTCAGGGTTAAGGAAGAGGATTAATTTTTGAAAGAAGACACGAATTACAGAATTTTTTAGTGGTTGCCATAGTGCAGATGTTTGTGTATGTGTATTGTTTTTTATGAATCCAGGTAAAGCCTCAGCATCAATAGGCAAATTAACAGAAGTTAGTCATCTGGAACACTTTTCATTAGAAACAGAAATGGAGTATAATTACTTTCTTTCATCATTCAAGATGAAGTGTGCGATATGTGTTTATTTCACAGATTTAGGAGTAAGTACTTTTTTGACTTGCCACTTGATATATGAGTATATTTACTTTTAATTTTGGACATGCGTTACCATGTGTGATGAAACTATTTGATGAGGTTAAAATATCGGGTACTAAATTAATATTGTCAAGGGTGCTTGACATACGTTCACGCCCTAAATGATCGTTGGGATCAAAGGTACCCCTTAAAAATTGAAATATATGGGAGAAAATTTATTTTTCAAATAGATATGTATTTGCTGATGTAGTTCTGTTTGTGTGTGTTCAAAGCATACGTGCAGACATTTTTTTACATACAGTACATTTTCCTAGTTTTCAGCAGTGTTTATCGTTGGATTCAGATTTATTGAAAGTGACTGATTCCAAGACAGTTTCTCTCAGATAAACAGCTCACAGCCTCCCATTTAGGAGAAGGCTGTTGGTGCCATGGGCAATTGTTATTAGTAACTCAAGGATTATTCCACGAATTAGTTACTAAGGGATTATTCCATGAATTAGTTACTATAAGCCCAAAATAAGTGATCTAGTATTCCAGGGTGTTATGTGGATTACAAGAATGATGAATCGTTTTCACTTCGCAAAAGGAAAAGCACCAAATCGCATTTAATTTAAGCTGCTCTAGGGAGGATTAGCTCACGATCATGTGCTTCAGTAACTGAGCTTCTTCGTACAGATTTCTTTGCAATTTATTCCTTTCTCTGATTGAGTTGTATTTTTTCAGCAATAAGCGGTTTTTATTGGAAAATAAAACAGGCCTTCTGTAGCTATTCAATTATTCCCATTCCTTTATTTATATAGCATCAAGACGAAAAAGGAGATGAAGATGACATTGTTCCGTTTGCCGATGCGTCTCAACCAGTAGTACCAGAAATATGCTTTTTCAGTTATGCTGCACAGATAGAAAGAGACGAGATCGAAAGTGATATGCTAATAACATGTAATGACTTTTGCGACCAAAGTCCATTTATCACTTGCAATTCCTGTAACTTGGTAGTTCATGCCAGTAAGTAATCTTATTGTTAACAAGTTCGACTCTATTTTTCATTATATTTTAGAATCACATATATGACACTTCAAACACTTTTTTCTGTTTCATTCTGACCATCGTAGGATACGCAACAGTAGAGAATGTACCAATCGGTCAGTAAATAATTATTTACAACCAGTCGCTAAAAGCTGTTTATTATTTCAGTACAAAATGTGCCAGTATTGGTTCACATGAAAAAAGCCAGTGACAACTGGTGTAGGATAATTTTCATTATGAAAAACGACCTTTTTTCATTAAAGTTGTTATATTTTAGATACATAACTTTTTAGAAAAAGAGTCATCCTGTTTTCGTTTATTCCGTTCAGTTGTACTCTGATCATTATGTTGGTCCTTATCTGATACATGAAATACTTTTTTGTGTTGACATATGCAGTAAGACATGGTCACAGGTACTCCATTTCGTGTGATGATATAATTTGCATTTCTCTTGCCTTCTATAACTACTTTCTTTTTTTTATACTTTAATAATTGATCTATAATGATACTATAATGGATCCAAAGTTCAACTTCTTTTTCTTGACTCCAATTTGTGGTTAAATGAGATAAATTATTTCTACTTTAAATATATTTTTTGAATTGCAAGTTTTAAATGTGAACATTTTTCTTTTAAAGGATGTTACGGTGCTGAAGTACCATCCAGTGACGCATGGATATGTGAACGATGTAAAGCTTTACAGGAAAATTTAGAAAATGACCCAGTATGTCTAATTTTTAACATTTTAATTAATTTTGTATCATAAGTTTTGTTTTTCACTTTTGTATTAAATGCTAATAAGGTTGTAGTTACCTACTGTTATTAACCTATGTAAAAGATGTAGCTTGAGTTACATTCGTTGCAACTTTGCGAGCAGAAACATCTCCAGCAGAAATATCTCTGATAGTGGCAGAACACGAAGTAAAGGTTTTGCTAGGATCAGAATTAGCATTATAAGTATACATACAAGTATAAGTATTACTATTACTATTACTATTACTATTACTATTACTGTTACTGTTACTATTACTATTACTACTACTATTACCATTACCATTAATATTACTACTACTATTACCGTTACTATTACTACTACTACTACTACTTCTACTACTAGTGGTAGTGGTAGTAGTATATTGGTAAGTGTATTCACAGTAGTGCTACTTTTACACAAGTAGGTGCACTATTAGTGTTAGCTGAGAACTTAGCCATTGGCAATAGTTTTATTAGCATAACTATTTCATTTTTGTGTTCTTTCCTGATGTTTTGGCTTGTGTACGATTTTATTTGGAATACAGTTGTTCTGTGGTCCTCGCATACAGATTCGTTAATATCTAATTCAACAAAATCGACATTTTATTTTCAGTTTTGTGCCTTATGTGGATATAGAGGTGGAGCTCTCAAGTCGACAACAGATAGAAGGTATGAAACGAAAAACTGAGCTCTCGTAACTTATACGTCTTTGAATAGTTCTAAAGGACCTTTTTTTTCATTGCCAAGAAGCATTCACCTCTGATCAACAACTCACCTTTACACTAGTATTACCTCCTCAGTAGTTTTGCCTCCTTCATCAATACCACCACTAATTCACTTTCATTAAATTCATCCCCATTGACCTAGGCATGTGATGGAAACACCCGCGTCTTTATTGGGGCAGATAGTCAATAGTTTCCTAGAAACATCTGAAGGATTTTTAAAAACTTTTTACCACTTTGCACAAACAAATGGCTTAAACTGTTACCCAAGTTTTTATGGTTTTGATATCTTTAGTTATCGTTTTTAATAAACTACTTGTTGCATCGTCCGTATCTTTTTCTATTTCAAAAATAACATAATTAATTGCATTGTTTTAGATGGGCTCATATAGTCTGTGCACTGGCATATCCTGAAGTGACATTTGGAAATATTAGAACAAGATCTTCAATAGACATAATGAAATTAAATCCGGAAAGAAGTAAATTGGTGAGTTTTTCTATTTTAGATACAGTATAAACTGCATCATTACCAGACAACAACTTGTCATACTCGTAATTTGGTGTACTTAATTGCTTCAATCCGTTTCACATCTTTCATATACCGAGGTATTACATTAACTTTTAATTTTTAGAGCTGTAGAGTTTTATGGCATCATCCGATTTGAATATAATAATTTCAACCAATTATTGTAGATGTCAGTGGTCCAAACGATGTGAATGATCTTGATAGCATTGAGATAGGCCAAGGGGAAGGGGTGGACTTTATGTGCCTATTAACGATGTGAAAGGCTAATTAAATGAATTATGAGAAACAATTAATTTATTTTTGGTTTTACTTTATATTTTTATAAGCTTCCTTTGAGAAAAGTATCCACTTTAAAAAGGTGTCATTTATTTATATATATATTTATTTTTTTTTAATTATTTTTTATTTATTTTTTATTTATTTATTTATTTTTTTTGTTTATTTATTTTTTTATTTTTTTATTTTTTTTTTTTTATTTAATAATATTTAAACAGGTTACATGGTAATCAGTGAATAAAAATTATTATTGTTCTACCTTAGGGACCTATTACAACAAAAAATTAAATTAAATTTTTTTGCAAACGATAATATGCAATTAGGCTTAGACGCTTAATTTAGGCAATAGTAAAACAGGTAAAATACCATTACGTTATGAACTTCCGTAAAAGTAAAAAAAATGTTTGCATATTTTCTTGGTCTCTGGTTTCGTTTTGCAGAGTTTTGTATTCCTTTCTTTTTTACAGATTCAAGTTTCACTTTTGGCAATTGTAGCAATTTTTTATTATTCCTGGTTGAATAATTTTGTGAAACATGATTAAAGTAGTCCGGCACTTAGGGATACTCGCCATTCAAAGATCTATTCACTATTGTACACGTCTTTTTCTTTATGACATTTTCTATTGACTGGACATTATTCTTGCTACCAATAATTTTATGAACACGTTCCATATTATTCCATATTCCATATTATTCCATATTCCATATTCCACATTTTTATATTGCTTTATTTAGTCAAGCCCCATCGTTAAAATTAGTTAGTGCACAATAGGTTAAAAATGGGATGATCGAGGCTTCCTACAGATCCTACATGCTCCGATTTTTTAGAAACGGTCTCATTCAGTAGTCACCGTCTCGAAGATACTTTTAGTTGAGAATAGTTGAGAAATCCACTTCTACACCTAAGTAATTGTACATTTTGGTTATACTTACTCTTTTTGAGCAGTATTCAATTCCAATGGTTCCTCTTTCTTTGTCGATTCTCATTTTTGTGCCAAAACCCCCACTTCCGTTTTTACACTTTTCATTTTCAGGAGTAGTTCGTTATCTTGTAGCCATTCAGAAAAGATTGGAAGGTCTTCTGCTATGGCCTCTTCGATTTCTTTTTTGGGTTTTTTATGAAAATACAAAACAGTGTAGTCAGCATACTGCATTAATTTGCGGCGAACTAGCAATTAAGATACTTCATTTAAAATTAACATGAACAATTATTCCCCTAAATTAAACCCTGATGTACCCCTCAATTAACTACTAACTTTGAAGACACCACATCATTGAAGCTGATTATTATCGAGTGTTTGAATAAATGATTTGTAAACGAGTTCAGATTCTTGTGCTGTGGTTCCGTATTCAAATAACTTGTCTAAGATGGCTGAATGACTTACAGTGCAAAACGCTTTACTCAGATCTACAAATAAAACGCCAGTTAAGTTATCATGATCCATTGCATTTCGCATGCCGTTTGTAAGTAAAACGTTTGCAAACACAGTATTCCTGTTGTGGTGACAATAGTTGATGCGATTCAAGAAGATCAATGAGTTGAGAATATGCACACCTTTTATCTTAGAAATCATCGGCAAAACGGACATAGGACAACAGCTTGTGAATTCTGATATTTTACCATCTTTGAAATTGGTGTGATCTTAGCTGTTTTCAATTCATCACGTATCAACGCAGTCGTTAGTGAAAGGTTGATCAACTGTGATAAAAGTGATCTAGTTCGTGTGCAAAACCTTTCAGTATGCATGCAGGGATATTGTCTTTTCCTTCAGCTTTCTTTCTGTTTAAAGACTTGAAAGTATCTTTTCACTACTACCACTGATACATATTGAAAGCGAAATAATTGAGTGGACCCAGTTCGTAGTGATGGTCTTGACCAGATGAAGTTTCTTGGTTTGATGGCGTTGTTTTGAAGTCAGCTTGCTATTGCCTGAAAAAGTTACAAAATTTGGTTCCAATTATGGTTTTTGTACTTGTTTGTTGGCCAGTAATATCAAATAACTCACAGGTAATGTTTTTTGTTGGTTTGGTTGGAATTAATTTTTTGATACAATTCCAGCACTGTTTTGGCTTGTGTATGTTTTCGTTTAAAAGATTTCTTGGGAGGTGGTTTATGCTTGTTCAATTAAGTTTATAGCTTTGGTTTTTTGTATTTTTGTGGTTTTCCCTGTCTGCTTTGATTTTGTTTTCGTGGTTTAAGGAGTACTGGTTCATTTAATTTTAATATTTTCGGTCAGCAATTGACATTGGTTTTCTTTTATGGCCTTAGATCTGAAAGGCATGTAACGATTTGACATGTCTAAAAGGCTTTCCTTTAATAATTCGGAAGCAGAGCTGTATTCATTTATATTGGTAAAACGAGTTCCAGTTTTTCTTTCTGAGTTTCGTGCTTTAATTGTTTTCCTTGAACTGTCTCATTTTTGCTAATGATCCGCTTTGAATTTGGTTGTTTTTTCGGACAAAGAAATCAACCATGATTTTTCATGCTTTAAATGTTCTTTCCAGAGCCCTCGGAAGCCGCTGCATGCATTAACAAGAGGCAGAGGTCTTCATAACACCGGCGGCATCAAGTCGTATGGTTTATATAATTTGTATGTTACTTGGCTACAGGATTGAAGCAATGTCTAAAAATTCTTGCTCTTGTTTTGAAAGTGGTCCCCGAATGGCAAAGTGTGACACATTATTTGTTTTGTTTTTTTCCCGAAAGCATCTAAAATTCTTTGAATAACGTTCTTACTTTCCTTACCTGTAGAAATGTGTTTATTGCAAGAAAAAGGCGTTGAAAACAGATAATCCCTGTATTCAGTGCTCATCGGGCAAATGTGCGGTGGCGCTTCATGTGACGTGTAGCTTTCACAATCAAGTACCTTTATATCTGGGTGATTGGCCGACAGTTATTGAAACCTGTTGCCCGAAGCATGTCAAAGGGAAAGGCAAGGTATGGGTATATTTATCTGTATTAGAACTGCCAGGCACAGGAGTAAACTTGAAGTATAAGCGCTACCGGAAATATGTGATTCAATTTTAGGATTTTGGTGCGCTTATTGGAATTGCGTTATTTCTGTTATTATAGTAGCTGTTCTTTTAGTAGTTTCCCAAGCCAACCTCCAGAATTTTGCGTGCATTTATCTTGAAACAGTTAATTTTTGAATTTTTTTAAGGAGTGTAGCAATGTTGTTATGTTCACCCTGGTTTGCTTGCAAGAGAGTGAATCTTTTGTGGGAGTAAATTGTGGGAATAAAACTGAAAGCCGTGAGTAAAAAACTTGCGTCCTATTTTACCAGTGGGTTCGTAACAGGAATGATTATAGTTTTTCATGGTAAATTTATGAAGTTAGTAATTAATTCGTTATTCTTCTCTTTGTTATTGGGGTTCAAGGGTACAGTGATATGAAAAAGACAAGTAACTATTCTCCTAAAAGAACACTGACTTTACAGGTGCTTTTTAAAATACTGCATAAAGCAGGAAATATTATGCGTATTAGTGAGGCTTTCAATTTGCATTTATAGGAAGTAAGAGATTTTGATATTTTAAAAGGCGACATAAGGTTTGGTACTTACATTTATTTTGAAATATTAAATGTGGCATGTAAAACAGAAAGTTCATTGATAATTAATTCACCATTACATCCAGCTCATGGCTGGTAACGTGATCGTCATTTTTATACCTCCCACAGTAGTCAGATACCTGTTGCACATCCTGATACATTGTAACGGTATTTCCTTATCACATGATCTTCTTTGAGTTAAAATGCATTACCATATTAGGCCTTCCCTTCGGTAAGGATTACTATTTCTTTCGTTAATCCAAAATAGGAAGGCCTTGCCAAACGTTTTGACCAGAAAATGAAACATCTTCCTGCTAAATAGGTTCTTGAAGCTTCTTAATGTGCTCACGTGATCAGGGTTTACTTTATGTTATTAACTGTTCAAAAAAGCACCCACCTCAATACATCCTTTGTACTTGGTTACTTTCACTCTGTTTTAGAAAGACAAAAGGGCTACAACAACTTTATATATTGGAAATAATGTTTTTGCGAAGCACAAAAATACAAGGTAAAGACATGTTGAATTTAGGTGAACTATCATTGGTTATTTTTGCTTAATCAATACGGTGTGTTTACCATTTTGATCTGTGGCTTTTTGTTGTAACATCGAGCACAAATTTGTGTCAGATTAATGAAAGGTGACCAAATGTTCTCTGTCTAGATACTGTATTAATGGAGGTTTGAATTGTCGGTCTTAGGAAGTTTTATTTTGGAATTTATTTGCTAAAAGATTTTCCACTCCTTTGTTTTTGAGCTCCTCCTGAAGTTGTAGTTGTATCAACTGTATGCTCAGCGTCAGCTATAAATTAATTCTGATTTTGTAAACTATTTGAAAACCAGTAAGCTTAAAGTTAAATCTGAACCGGTACTGGTTGATTGTGTTTTATTTATTTCTTGATTGATTGATTGACTGACTGACTGACTAACTGACTGACTGATTAATTTACTGATTGATTGACTGATTAATTAAATGCTTGCTTGATTAATTGCTTACTTAATAGATGGATGGGTAAAATGACAGGCAGGATGAAGGGTATTTTGTTTCCCGATAAAATTGCACCGCGTAAATATTTTGTTTATACAATCACCAGATCATTTTCATTCATCTAAAAAACTACTCCGCGTGTTTTTTGTAGATACTACCGGGGACGGGTTCAGGATATCATTTCAAGTTTATATTATTACGTTGTATTTGACGATGGTTCTTTCTGTGAGGACCTACCTCCAGAAGATATTCAGGTAAGTGCTTACGCATATCTTAAATACAACAATATTGTTTTATTATTGATCCCACGCTTGCCCCATAGTATAACTGATCATTGTGTTATATATATCAGGGGCGGCGGGCACAGAATTCTCTTTCTGTTACATTTATGAGACCTGGGTGTGTGTCTACTGCCACCCCTTTTTCCTATAAAACTAGATATATTGTGTACAGCCATGTGTCTTTTGAGACCTTGCGCTTATTTGCAAACCTTGCCACACATCACACATGACAGATTGTGGGGCCTTGGATGGAGGTTAGAAAATGGCATTGATCTGACATTGGACTTCAAATGATTGACAAAGCCAGCTTTTGAAAGGAGAATACGATCACATTTGTCACACTTCCAGCTCTTTGTGCCTTCATTGAGGTTGTTCTCNTGTGTGTCTACTGCCACCCCTTTTTCCTTGGGGTGAAAATGTAGAGCTATAAAACTAGATATATTGTGTACAGCCATGTGTCTTTTGAGACCTTGCGCTTATTTGCAAACCTTGCCACACATCACACATGACAGATTGTGGGGCCTTGGATGGAGGTTAGAAAATGGCATTGATCTGACATTGGACTTCAAATGATTGACAAAGCCAGCTTTTGAAAGGAGAATACGATCACATTTGTCACACTTCCAGCTCTTTGTGCCTTCATTGAGGTTGTTCTCCCAGCCTTTGCGCAATCTGCGCTTTAACGGTTCATGCTTGAGGCAACCATTTTCAAACAATGCACAAACTGTCTTCACGAGCCTTCTCCAAGTCGCTCTTTTCAATGCTAGCCTTTCCCAGTTTTTAAGGTCTATTCCTAGTTTCTTTAGGTTTTCTTTGATACAGACTTTATACATAAATAAATATATACATACAAATATACATACATACATACATACATACATACATACATACATACATACATACATACATACATACATACATACATACATACATACATACATGCAAAGCCATCGAATCAAATTCTACGCAGTCGTCACTTACGTTTTGTATGGTGTCTCAGCTGTGTGTAGTGAGGGGCAAATTAAAATTGATAATTGTATTTATAAACAGAGCAATTAGAAGTGTAAATATTTTATAAAATCGAAATGCTGAAGCAAAGTGTATGTCAGTAACAGCATATTCGGGCAACTGTGTTACGCAATTGTCATTCGAGGTTGTTCATACCACCCAGGAAATGTCTTACACATGTATCAAATTTACATCCAAGAAACGAAGAAAAATTGTAGCTAATAAATTAAATAAGCCTTGTGTTATTTTAGGAGCAAATTTGGAGACAGGATAACAGTGGGCTCCATATGGAGCAGCGATCATTAAAGAGAAAAATGGATCTTTCTTGTTTGTACACTGCCATGGCGTTTCTTTGAATAAGGCATGTGGTGATATTATAAAAGACGTACCTGTGCTTAAAGAAGCATTTGAGATTTAAAGAGAGCTCATAAAATTTATTCGTAAGTCTCCCAAGAACAATTTACAATCTTTCAGGGGCTCTCCAGGATGAATCTGACAAGTTATGCGTGGGACTGCATGGTTTATACCCAACAATATGGACGATAAGAGGAGAGGCTCTTGAAGGCATCCACAGTCCATTAAGTTGTACAAACGTTATGATCCTGATGAAGCAACTGTATTTAGGAAAAGAAGGCGATCCATCCAGATCACTGAATATGATGCAATAACAGCCTATAACTTTTATGATTCTCCAAGAGAATTGTACAAGCCGATGAATTTTGAAGCTCTAGGCAACAGGAACAATAACGAAAAGGTTTGACCAAGATGATTTTCAGTACCACCTTCATGAGAGTAAATGCTGTCAAATGCTTCCAATGAAAAACTGGAGAAGGTTGAAGTGTAGTTCTTTCATATACTTTCCGTTTTCCCTAGGGATTTTCATCAAGAAAATCTTGAAATGGATTTACGAAACCTTACTGCGCAATATCTCTGATGTAAAAGTGAACTTGGTGATCTCAAATCATTTATAAGCCGTAGAGAGGTTCAAACATTGATGCCGTAGGTAACGAAAGCACAAGGAAAAAATTCTTGCCAACCCTCCTAGTGAAAGATAAGTTTCAAAAATGAAGCTCTTGAAAACTCATCTGAGAGCTTCTTGTGGAAGCGCACGATTAGCACACATCATGGCCTGTTCAATCCAAATTTTTATTACGAAGTAAGAAAACAGAAAACGTGCCTTGGCAATTTTTCTGTTAGAGTTTTTTTAACTGATAGGAGTAAACTGAAATAAACGGATTTGTTTCATAGGGAACTGTCTATAAGAAACCGCGGCCTAAGATGAATGAAAGTTTAAAAAACACCGGCAGTCTTAAGAATCTGCTCGAAAAATAGAAATTTCATTAATTGCCCCTGAGATCATAATTCACAACAACTTGTGAAATTTTTGTATTCACTATTAGTCACTATGAAAAACAGTAGAAATCTACAAAGCAAGGTAAGTTCGAAAGCCTAATAAATTCCAATACTCTTGCCATAATTTGCTTACCAGTGCTATCACCCATTGCTCACATTATATCTATTATCTCTGCGTTACCCCTCCCCCCAATAAACAAGACAAATTTACGACCCTGGACTTAGTACTCTTCATGGGGCATTAATTAATCATCTAACATCTTATGCAAATAACAAGTTAATGTATCCAGACAGGAATACATCACCTGTTTCCTCACTCATTATACTAAAGTATCTGCATTCCGAATACTTTATTTTGTCAATAGCTTTTCGGGCTGTGTTTTAGAATTCTAAGGAAAATAAACGTATTTTACTTTTTATTAAGGCATTCTTTATTATTCAAATTTGTTTTGCCTGAACAGCTAAGGCTTAGAGTAGCAATAAAATGTCTGTCCTCAATTCCTCAATTATGATCTCATGAACCACAGATCGCCTTTCCCGACATAAAAGGAACTGAAATGACTGCAAAATTTCAGCAAACATCACCTTGTTTCGTTGCTTTTCCTGTTCCATACTCTTATCAACCATCACAGATTTGTCCTGAATAGTTTCCGGTATGGTGATGAGCCATAGTGTGGCTGTCTTGTGTGCTTCACTACCCTGGTTGTTTTCAGACCTTTCTTATCTTTCAATGGTCTTTTCCAGTTTTTAAAACCTTTTTCTGTGAAGACATCTTCCTAATGATGGGTCGTTACAACTCTTACTTTCTCCGTTCTCCCACAGAAATGACATCGCTTTTTTCAGGAAATTTGTAGTTGTAGTAGAATAGCAAAGACGTTTTTTCTCCTCGCAGAACCCAAACAACTGTGGCAGGTACATATTAAGGACTAAACAATATAATGAAAGTGAGACATTTAATACAATAATAACTATTTTCTTTACTGATCTGTAACCAATATGAACTACTGATGATGCGCATCGCCATCTGACGAGCCCCGCAAAAGACAGTTGTTACATGAAATGAGTGCGTCTTGTGGACGACACCACCCTACTTACGTAAATAACGGTCACTAACAATAGTTTTAAGTGGAGCATGATACGATGACACTGGCTATAGCATGACGCCATGGCAGGTACAATCAAGGTAATGTTAACCCAGGGGCTAGGGTGACAATTTCATTGAAAGTAAACGGCGATAATATATCGCAAAAAATCCGTTTGCTCCAAAGTCTTGGGTCTGGTCTGGTCCCCCTGCCCTGCACCCCCCCGAGATTTACAGCCGTGTGTAGGACTAATAATATATATTTTTTGAATTAGTGGACACATTACTGAATAGATATCAAAAACTGGGGCCCAGAATGTCTCTGAAAATCACTTCTTGCATTCTTTTCTTGACTTTCTCCCTTCGAACAAGGATGATATAAATGATAAACATGGAGAAAAATTCCTTCAATATATAGTACTTTTGGAAAATCGACACAAGGCATGCCCAGTCCAAGTATGTTTGCAGGCTTCTCCTGTTTTTTTCGGAGGCTCAGAAGGAGCTAATGGGCCCAAAGAGATTCTCGCTGAAATATTCCTAAAGCTCACATCACATGTAAATGCCAGTTTGATATTTTTCGTTATTCGAAACCTAAAAAATCAGCTGAGGGGAAAACAGTTTCTGTGTCATTATTTTAAGAAAACAAATTAATTAATATTTTAATTTTTCATCAATATCGGAGAGAGTAATGAATTCAAGTGGAATTTAAGGTTTGTAAATTGATCAGGTGAAGAATATAGCGCCAATTGCTTAAACAGAAATAAAAAGTAAGCAAAGTCTGTAATTGGCTACTTAAATTAACCGAGAATATAATCAAATTCGTTTGCACCAATGCAAGACAGAATAGACAGAAGAAATGTTGAAGCTGCCCAATCAACCTAAGCCATCACTTTTTCGAACAAACTAATCCCATCAAGTTTATTGGTATATCTTTGTTCGAGAATAAACAGAAGAAATGTTGAAACTGCCCAATCAACCTAAGCCATCACTTTTTCGAACAAACTAATCCCATCAAGTTTATTGGTATATCTTTGTTCGAGAATAGACAGAAGAAATGTTGAAACTGCCCAATCAACCTAAGCCATCACTTTTTCGAACAAACTAATCCCATCAAGTTTATTGGTATATCTTTGTTCGAGAATAGACAGAAGAAATGTTGAAACTGCCCAATCAACCTAAGCCATCACTTTTTCGAACAAACTAATCCCATCAAGTTTATTGGTATATCTTTGTTCGAGAATAGACAGAAGAAATGTTGAAACTGCCCAATCAACCTAAGCCATCACTTTTTCGAACAAACTAATCCCATCAAGTTTATTGGTATATCTTTGTTCGAGAATAGACAGAAGAAATGTTGAAACTGCCCAATCAACCTAAGCCATCACTTTTTCGAACAAACTAATCCCATCAAGTTTATTGGTATATCTTTGTTCGAGAATAGACAGAAGAAATGTTGAAACTGCCCAATCAACCTAAGCCATCACTTTTTCGAACAAACTAATCCCATCAAGTTTATTGGTATATCTTTGTTCGAGAATAGACAGAAGAAATGTTGAAACTGCCCAATCAACCTAAGCCATCACTTTTTCGAACAAACTAATCCCATCAAGTTTATTGGTATATCTTTGTTCGAGAATAGACAGAAGAAATGTTGAAACTGCCCAATCAACCTAAGCCATCACTTTTTCGAACAAACTAATCCCATCAAGTTTATTGGTATATCTTTGTTCGAGAATAGACAGAAGAAATGTTGAAACTGCCCAATCAACCTAAGCCATCACTTTTTCGAACAAACTAATCCCATCAAGTTTATTGGTATATCTTTGTTCGAGAATAGACAGAAGAAATGGTGAAACTGCCCAATCAACCTAAGCCATCACTTTTTCGAACAAACTAATCCCATCAAGTTTATTGGTATATCTTTGTTCGAGAATAGACAGAAGAAATGGTGAAACTGCCCAATCAACCTAAGCCATCACTTTTTCGAACAAACTAATCCCATCAAGTTTATTGGTATATCTTTGTTCGAGAATAGACAGAAGAAATGGTGAAACTGCCCAATCAACCTAAGCCATCACTGTTTCGAACAAACTAATCCCATCAAGTTTATTGGTATATCTTTGTTCGAGAATAGACAGAAGAAATGTTGAAGCTGCCCAATCAACCTAAGCCATCACTTTTTCGAACAAACTAATCCCATCAAGTTTATTGGTATATCTTTGTTCGAGAATAGACAGAAGAAATGTTGAAGCTGCCCAATCAACCTAAGCCATCACTTTTTCGAACAAACTAATCCTATCACGTTTATTGGTATATCTTTGTTCGAGTAAGAGCGATTGACAAGAAACCCCAAGAGAACTAAATGGTGAAGAGAGTTTATGGAGAAGGTAATGCTTTAATTCAAAAATTTAACTTCTTAAGGCCGTAAGAGACAAGAAACGTGGTAAGCACTGTGCCCCACCATATCTCACACGTGGGGAAAAAAGCTGTTGGCGTACAAAACGATATATGCCTCAGATATTTTGATATTGAAATCATGCATATTCCAGGAGTAACCAATTGCTCATCGCCTGCAAATAGGGAGAGGAACAAGGTCAGCTAATTTTGCAGAACACTTACTATAACTTTATCTGTAGAAATAATTCAGATAGGCTCTATCCCAGCACGTGACCAAGTGACCAAGGACAGTACGACAATTCAGATCCAACATGTATTTCTAACAAAAGATTAAAATAACACCCTGGTATTAAAATTACAAGAAGGCTTTAAGTAAAAGGAGCCAGATGTTGGGGAGGGAGTATCAGTAACGAAAGTTGGAATTTTGAGGGCAAATAGAATTTCTTTTAGGTGCTATCCTGCATCTTAGAACATATTGCAAAGGAACATTTATTATTTCTTTTTTTGAAATTCAGCCACACCTCGTAAAGCTCATTTAAGCCTGTCACAACGTTTGAAATACTCTGTTACAGTATGTACTGCTTTACTTAGAACTGAGAACTTGGTGCTGCCCCACCAGAAGGCTCATAAATCTTCATATACTGCAATACTGTAATATTTACTGCGTTTAGGATGCCCCAGAGGGTTAAAAGGCTTATTTCATTTACTGCTGTTACCACCTTATATAAAGTTCTTTTGTTGCTATTGGAGTTCTATCTGTTTTTGCTGTGTTATCAGGGAAGAAACAATTTCATAAAGGTCAGAAATAAAGGGGGCTTTTATCGAGAAAGTAAGATAAAGAAGTAAAGCTATTTGATTTCCAGATGCCATGGTGCAATGGTCGGTAGTACTAATGCATTAATACTACCATATAGTTGTACTAACCATTATTGGTACAACTATGACAAGCAAGTTGAGTCAGCGACGGTATCAATTTTAATTTTTGTAATTGATTTACTATCAATAAATAAAGGTTTGTAAGTTTAGGATAGATTAAAAATTTGGCAGATTTTAACTGCAGTTGAAACAAATATATAAAAAGATGAATAAGAAGGAACAGAAACCCCAGATGCTGCTGTCATAGACAAAGCTTTAGATAGGACAGACGTGTCAGTGAAAGCATAGTGTCCAGTAATAAATTTGCTACAGATATTAAGCTTAGTTTTTTGTATTTTGAAACAGAAAAGTATGAATTACTTTTGGCCAACCGTTAAGTACAACAAAGCTCAGAATCAACACTACGAAATGAAAAGGGAAACTAATAAGCCGTACAACGCAGTTCAAAATGTTGATAGCATTGAAGAGTTTACGGTATCAGGTTATTTGTAAGATATATTTCTTTGTTTATTAATGCGAGCACGTCAGATTTTTATACAAAATTGAGTTAAAATTTGGTTGAAGAGAATTGGTATTTTTGGTAGGAAAATTTAAGAATTCTAATTCAGCTATCTTTAGATGGGCAGCACAATTCAAAATTACAGTTAATTCGGATTATTGGTACCGTTCTTTCAAGAAAACGAAAACCGTGACATGTCATATGAACTGAAAGAAGTACGATATGTACCTCTTCAGAACATGTTTATCAACCTTTAGGTGAACAAATTTACTTGAAGAACATACCTTCCTGTTTTCTACTGCACCTCAAATGAATTGGAAATTGGTCTTAATTAAGATGTAATATATATGTTATATAAATATTATATATTTGTTGTAATACTTTACTTTTCATATATTTTGTGGTAAAAAAGTATTTAAATAATGGTAAGTATTTTTTAGGCCTATGATTATCACCGTGGTGTCATAGTCGTAGAAGTAAACCTGTTCTGTTTCCTGTGTAGCCGAACATTCTCAGTGTGCCACACAGATTCATTTTTACCTTGGAAGTTCTGCATGATCTTGAACGTGTAATGACCGCTAAAGCAGTTGTTGCAATGAAACAGTACATACTTTTTTTTGTGTTGTAGGACTACTCGATCAGTAATGGCCTGTTAAAAGTAGGAACAGATGTAGACGTTTTATGGACAGACGGGATAATTTACCGCGCTAAGGTTAAAGGAAATCAATACAAATTTAGTTATCAGGTATTTTTTACCTTTTGTCTTGGGAACAGCTTATTTCCGTAATCGCTGTATGGTTCCTGTAATTTCTTTTGTTTTATTTCATGTGCTTTTATTTTTTTAACAAATGCTGGAGAAAAATTGCATTTACTTCGTATTTTGCGTGGTCAAGAGAAGTTTGCGTACCTGACACAAAAGTCATCGAAACCACCAAATCACGCAGACAAGTCTCACTGAATTGTCAATATGTCTAATCGGTCACTTTCATTAACAGAGAAATCCCTTATAAAAGGGTTGAACTTCTCTGCAGCATTTAAGACCGTCCTTGCAAAGTAGATCATCTCGATAGTTAAAACAGCAGTACAGGATCTTCCCAATATTGAAGCTGACACAATCCAGATAAAAACAAGTCCTACTCTTCAGTCTTCCAAAGTACCCATTGAAAACCTCACCATAAAGGAATGGTGTGCCATCAAGAGCCTAACAGACAATGTTTCAATTTTCATCCTTTCCGATGACAAAGGAAGTGCAACTGTGATCTTTAACAAAGCCGATTACATCAAAAAGTACTGTGAACACCTCAAAGCATAATCCAATAAACACAGTCAAAACCGAAGTAAGAAAAGCACTGATTGCACTACAGAAAGGTCATCCTTTGGATAATTATATCTACCACAGATTGAACCCCAAAGACTCCCCTTTACCAAGGTTTTATGGATTACCAAAGATACACAAACCCAATGTACCAATTTACGTCCAATCGTAGCCCACACTGCTAGTCCACTTCATTCACCCTCACGTTACATAGCAGACCTGAATTTACTGCAACCACTTCTTACCAACACATGCTTCCTATTCAACAATGACATATACACAAAGAGAACAGCGGTGCACCCACATCTCCAACATCTAGCTCCAACATCTTCTATGATTGCTGAAATATTCATGCAAGGATTTGAAACCACAACATTGTCAACAGCAGACCAAGGCCCAACTGTCTAGGAAAGATACGTTGACAATGTTTTGGCAATTATTAAAGAAAATTATCATCAAGATTTCTTTGAGCACATTAACATTCTTCTCTCAAACATAGTGTTCGCCATGAAAAAAAAAGAAGAAAGAAAGTTGCCCTTCCTTAATGTGCTGGTTAAGAGAAACAGACTGCCCCATTTCTGTTACTATTTACAGGAAATCAGCTCTGACAGGCCAGTACTTTGATAACGCAAAACTCGAACCCGTCCAGTTTCAGCTCGTCATAGTGTTATCACGACTCTGTTTGGAAGGGCAAGAAGCATCATTTCAAATCCATACGACCTCAGAATGGAATAAAGACACCTGCAAAAGGTTCTCCTATCCAATCGATACCATACTAGGGACGCGCAGAGAACATTACGAAAAACTAGCAGGCGTAATCATAAAGAAGAAAAAGTACCTGTGAAAGAAATATGCCTTTCTTATTTCAAGGCTATCAGTGAACAGCTAAGACGAGCTCTCCGACAACATAATATCAAGTGTTCATTTTTCACAACATCCACCCTTGGGACGATGCTCTCAGAGACCATGGATCCAGTTTCATTTGAAGAGAGAAACAATATAGTGTACAGACTACATTATAAGGACTGCCATGCCCTCAACATTGCAGAATCAAACCGTTCCTTGGAACAAAGAGGAAAGTAATATAAAGGAGCTATTCAAAAAGGTAACACCGAAAGTCATGAAATAGCGGAGCACTGCTGAACATCATTGACTGTGGAAATAAAAAGATTCAGGACAGGGAAATTAATACTACAACAAGAAAGATGAAAAAACATTCCCTGCAGCACAGCAATCACATCAAAAGCATACCTTACACTTCAAGAAATATGGTTTCCAGGATTACAGAAAAAGAAACCCAACAAACACAAGATAGGTATGGCCCCATTTCTCAACAGCCTGACGGTGGGAGAAGTATCTCTCGAAGTATAGTCTAAAAAAGCTTACGACTCACGACACGATAAAGCTCTTACCACCCCTCAAAACAAGTTGATCCCTGTCACCAAGCATGTTCACACTAACGAAGTATAAAATAGCTATACTTAATTACTTAAGTAACTTGAGAATGGAAAAAGTATCTCTTGAAGTATAGTCAAAAAATGCTTACGACTCACGACATGATAAATATTCTACATCAATGGCTTCCACTGAGTCTATGAAACCAAGAATGTTTATGACTTTCGTTTGAGTCCAAATATCCCTGATGTTCAATTATTCTGGTGATGCACCGTGACTGAAATATTTATAGGAACCAAACCTCGTAATCACTTATCATATTATATTTCATGTTCTGATGCTTAAAGTAAAGGCCCCATGAACTTCCCCCGAAAGTGCCTTTTGTTAGTTTCATTTTCTGCGATAAAAGAAAGATATTGTTATTTATTATTATTACATGCTTAGTTTAGTCTTTTGATAAAAAAATATGCGTTTCAGATTTTTCATGTTAGGACCTCGTTGGTAATTTTTATTCGTGTATGTTTTAATTGCTAATATGCTCTGCAAACGGTTATTGATTCTCAAGATATCCCTGGGTGGATAATGAAAGGAAGAACAACATTGATACAGAAGGAGGTTGTGAAAGGAACAGTTGCCAGCAACTACAGGCCGATAGCATATCTGCCATTTATGTGGAAGTTGTTGACTGGGATCTTTGCAGACACGATCTGTGATCATCTGCTTGGCAATGGTGTTCTGCCTGATGAACAGAAGGGATACAGACTTAAATCTAGAGGTACTAAGGATCAACTTATGATCGATAAAGCCATATTGCAAGAAGCAAAGAGAAAGAAGCGACATTTGAGTGTGGCATGGATTGATTACAAGAAGGCGTACGACCTGGTCCCTACTCATGGATCCAAGAAACACTGGATATTCTTAAGGTGGCTAATAACGTTGCAGGACTCCTTGTGAACACTATATCTCAATGGAAAACAGTGTTGACAGCAAACAGTAAGGTTCTTGTGGAGGTTATCATTAGACGTGGTATATTTCAAGGTGATTCGCCATCTCCACTTCTATTTGCCATGGTTTGAAGAGGGAGATAAAGGGTTATGCCTTAGGGCCTGATGGAAAGCTCCTCAATCACCTCCTGTTTATGGATGACCTTGAGATATTTGGGAAGAACGAGAAGGAAAGGAAGGTTCTGGTAGATCTAATAAGACATTACTCTGAGGAGATTGGTATGGAATTTGACATAGAAAAGTGTGCAATACTAGTAATGAAGAATGGGAGGAAAGTGCGGTCTGATGGTATTGTACTACCGAATGGGGAAATCATGATAGAAGTGGAAGAATCGGGCTACAAGAACTTGGGTGTGTTGGAAGGTGCAGGTATTATGAATCGCGAGATGAAGGACAAAGTAAGGATGGAATATGTTAGAAGAGTGAAGCTAGTTGCTGAGTCGAAGTTGTATGGAGGCAGTATAATTCACGCTGTTAATACATGGGCAATAAGTGTTTTAAAATACAGTCCTGGAATATTGGAATGGTCGAATAAGGAGTTACGTGACTTAGACATCAAAACAAGGAAAATACTGGCAATGTTTGGAGTCTTTAGTATCAGAAGTAGTGTAGCCAGGTTGTATCAGAAGAGGAAGGACGGTGGAAGGGAATTGATAAGTGTAAGAGATTGCGTACGGACTGAAGAGATATCACTAAGGGAGTATGTGGTTAGAAGTGAGGAATGGATGCTTAAGGTTGTAACTAGCGAAGTTGACATAGATGAAGCCAAGTCAGACTATGTGGTGCGTGTGGACAGCGAGAGGGCAGAAGAAGATGCACGGAAACTTCTTTAGGGATGTTGCTGGTGTAGCGGATGCGAGATCATGGCAATGGCTTTGAGCTGGATATCAGGCAAAAAGTTCTGAAGCCTTTGTATGTGCTGCACACGAACAGGCCCTACGAACGAGACTGTTCAGAAAAGCAATCGAAGTCGAAGATGTTATTACAGAATGTGGGATTTGTGGACAGTTCTGAGTCAGTTGCACGCCTTGCTGCAGGGTGTTGTGGATTGGCTCAGAAGGAGTATCATAGAAGGCATGACCGCATGGGATTACGACTTTTATTGGGAGTTGTGTCGGACGTTTGGGTTGAAGTGTGCTAGAACGTGGTTTGAAGAGGTACATGATGATGTGAGAACTAGGGAAGATGGGACTGTTGAGATATGGTGGGACAAAAGTGCCATGACTACCAAACAATTGGAACATAATCGTCCGGACATTGTAGTTATTGACAAAGTAGCAATGATGTGGACCATCATAAATTTTTCAGTGCCCTGGGAAAAGAATGTGGTTGACAAGGAGAACGAGAAGTGTACCAATTACGCCCCACTGGCCTTGGAAGTAAGACGAATGTATGGTGTGAGAACCAGAGTCCCAGTTGTAGCAGGTGCGCTCGGAGTGGTGTCAAGACGCTTGGAAAGATACTTGAAAGAGCTAGAGATCCCAGATGTGTTAGGTGGTCTTCAACCCCTTGCTATTATTGGCACCACCAGTATTCTCAGGAAAACCCTCAATCTTTAAAGCCCCTAGTTTGGAGCCGGGATTGAGGGAGAACCCCCCGGAAATGAATTTCAGCTCTTTCCAGGAGTCATTTTCAGACGAAGAAAAGATTATTATTATTATTATTATTATTATTATTATTATTATTATTATTATTTTTATTATTATTCATTCATTCATTCATTTATTCATTCTATAATCCAGGCTAATTATGAGTTCATTTTTCTCAGGAGCCCTCAGTTTGTATTAGAAATCCTTGAAAGATCTTCGTTGTATTTGACTGTTGGCACTTCTTAATGCTTTGGTGTGATATCGGCATTGTTAAGGCAGGTTAAACATTATAAGGTTGTTGATGCCAGGCCTTGTAGTTGCACCCTTCCTTCCATCTTTGCTATTTCTAAAGTCATTGCTTACCTTTTACCATTGCTTTATCTTTCATAGAAATGTTATTGGTCGTTCTTGGGACCCTCCAATCATTCCCTTTTATAGCGTCAACTTTGTGCAGTTTTCGGATTGAGACCTTTCTCATAGTCCACAAGCAGATAGATATTTTTGTTTGTATTAATAACTTTAAGAAGTTTAGGATTATTATACGTAGGATTATTAATTCCGGTACTCATTCAAAATTGCTACTCAGATTATTTCGGACTTAATGTACTTCATTAACATTGTCCACACTTAAACGTTAATTCGTAGGGGTAGTGTCAACACCCTCAGTCTGGCTATTTTTATTGTTTGATTCCTTTCGTTATTTCATCATTAAATATATTTGTTCCTAGCTCGAATGTGTCTCTTTCGTTTTATGTAACATTGAATTTTTAAACATTTTTTTCGTAATGTCACTCATTTTTGAAATTAGATTTATTTATTTCGTTTCTCTTTTTTGTTGACTGTATCTTCCATTAATTTATCCTTTGGGTCTGTCGAATTTACTTCTATTTTTTATAAGGGTTTTGCAGGTATAATGGTCTAGTTGGAGTACACAGATGCACCTGCCTATCTTAATTTTAACTCGTATTTAACCATCTTGTTTGTTGCTTTAAAATGCTATTGTGGACTTGAATTCGTTTTCCTTGCACAAATTATACACATTTTTTAATCGCGTATATTTATGGAGCCTTCTAGATACGCCTAAAGATGTTTTTTACATTAAAACCACTCATCACTGGATTTACATTTACATTTTCCGCAGACATTTCTTGAATATTGGCAGAAACCTTGCCAATCTTTACTTCACACCCATTTTTGTTGATTTGCAAGTAAAACTGTAGAATGAGGCTATCTATTTGAGCTTATGGTAAGCGGGTCATTTTTCATAATCCGTTTGTACCTTGAGCTTCAATACAGCTTTAGAATGTTAAATACCCACTGTTATGCTTTCTTCTTGTACGTCTAATTGTTAAAAAAGAAGTCAAAACGAAGCACGTTCTATGTATAGAAGACTAGAATAAAGAGTTGCTTCCTCTTTAAGAGGAAGCAACTCTTTAAGGTATTAAGAAAATGGAATGTACTTTTCGTAAAAGTGGTTTACCATATTAAATTTTTTTCTGAGAAGAGGGTGGTTACAGAAAGTAAGCGGCAGCAAGCGTTGCTCATCATAGTTGAAGTTTAGAGCAAAGATGAAGGTTTACACTGAAAGGTTAATTTAAAAGTATCTTCAGTAGACGTTGAAACTGAAATAGTGCTCGAGCTACTTTGCTTCCAATTAAGAACAAGAAGAATGTAGAAACCGTTTCATATTTTCTTTTGTAAAGTATTATTGAACAATAGATAAACAAATAATATTTTATTGCTTTTCCTTTTGCATTTGCATGGTAATCATTTCAGATCATGTTTGAAGACACATCAATTCTTTGGGTAAAAGGCGAAGATGTCTATCGGGAGGATGAAGATATTCCAAAACGCATTCAAGCCAAAATGGTGAGTTACAAACTATTGATGAATATTCATATTTATCATTAGTCACGAATCCACAGATAATACGTTATTACGACTATCGGGGGCCCACCGTTATTTATCAACATTGAAATAGGAGTTCTTACAACATGACCTGCACTTTAGACCTGCATGGACTACAATTATGAAATGTGACTGGATTCATGGGTTTTGAATAGCCATTTTTAAATGCCACCAGTGTTGTTTTTATTCACTTGAATATATGGTGTATGTATATTGTGCTTATATGACAGCCTTTGTATTGCTACAAAATGCCTTTTCAGTTGATATACATATTTGTATTATACGAAAACAAGGTAAATGACACCAGCTAACGTTTCAAATATATAAAACTGACAAGAAACACCTAGTGCAACTATTGATTGTGCACAACAAAAAAGAGTAATGAAGCAGTATGGCACTTAGGATGATAAAAACAAATGGACTGATAACAAATACAGAATTTTTCACAGCTGACAACATCTATGAACCATAGTTTGCAGAATAAGTTGATTGCTAAAAACCTTCTCTCCTGTTTTGAGCCTTAAATTCGAAGAGGTATTAAGCATGTGGGTCTAACCAGTGACCACTGATCCACCTTGGGTCAATTTGAGATAACAACCAACCCATTATAACCATGTGAAAAGATACGATACCCACTAGAACTACAGCACGAGTATTTAGAATAAGTATAACACAGTAAAGACACGTAATGTTGAAGCAACCAGGAAAAGAAAATTCTACGTTCTCCAGGGCAGTTGTGAAGACAGTACAAGAAAGGTGCCCAAAAGAAATTTGTTGGTCAATTTTTCGTACTTTAGTTTTCGTGTGTACGTCTCTTTTCACATGGCTTTTTAAGGAAAGAGCTTTGTTTAGGGCTTTTTATGTATCTTTATGATGAGCCATGGTTTGTAAGTTTTGTTTATCTTGTATTTCCTATTGAATTTTGTATTTATTATCATTCTTTATTACCTTTACACCGTAGTCCATAGGAACATTGGCTCAGTAGTTTTTGTGCACATATCAGTCTTATAGGCCAGTTTTTGCCAAGGCGTACATAACACATAGATACATACATAGATACATGCATACATACATACATTCATACATACATACACACATACGTACGTACATACATAGATACATACATACATACACACATACATACGTACATACATACATACATACATACATACATACATACATACATACATACATACATAAATAGATAAATAAATAATGTTGAGCAGTAATGTTCCTGGTCGATGAAAATTTCTCCATGCTAGCTTATCGTTTTGTGAAGCAAGATGTCAACAAAAGCCTACGAAGGTAGCCATATGTTCCCGGTATCCTTTGTTGCTTTGAGTGTGAAAAACTAATTTACTTTGTTTTTGACATCTCCAAAGTGTTTTTGTTTTTATGAACGTACGTATGTGTGTATGTATATATGTATATATGTGTACATGTATGTATTATTCGATTTGTACCCGATTTGTTTATATATGTATATATAAACGTATGTATATATATGGCAGTTTATAGTTAAGCAGTTTTTACTTCTTTGGCTTTTGACCAATTGTAACTAGGTTATTTACATCATTTTTTGTATTTATTTCAACATGAAAAGTCAACAGCAACGGAAACAGCCAATCTTTTGTGGAAAGCGGAACACAGCGAGGATTCCCCACGAAAAAGAATAAAAATCGAGAACAGGAAGTTTAAAAACATTTTCGAATTGCTTGGTAACTCAACGTAGGGTTTATTGGAGTTATTTTATCCGGAATATTTATATTCTTTAATGTTTTTGAAAACTAGTTTACTCATTTGCTAATCGGATGGCTCTTGAAGGTGAAACTCAGTTTCTGGTACTCTGTGAGAAGATCTGTATTTTTGAATGAAGTTTGAGCAAGGAATCGACCAAAAGTTTAGGATTTTAAGCAATGTGACTTGGTCTTGCTATCAGCTAATCAAATATTGACGTTCGTATTTGCAAGTTTTCTCGGAGAACATTGAACGCCTACGGATGATTGTTTAGTCTAGTTATATATATCCATTTACTCATTCTCATTATTGCCCTTTCCGTGGTTGAAACCTCATGTTGTAGAACCAGTTCCTTCTTGTGTGGCATACTAATCCGGTGTTTTTCGTACAGCGCTGACAGGGATACAGATGTCTATTAACATCAGCCACTTTAATGATGGCAAAGGCAGTTTTCTTTTTTACCATTTAAAGAAAACAATTTGAACAGCTTGCTGGAATCTAAGTGTGGAAGCTTTTTTTCCTTCTTTATCAGATGTTTGGATCTTCCTTGACTTTTCTAAAGACTTTTGCTGAATAGGGAATTGGTCTTTTAAGGATTTAGTAAAAATAATCAGTCATGCTTGTACAACCTCCCACTCCCCCTTCCTGCTATTGCCTTTAAATTCTATTTGTGGTTTATTGATAAATCAGGGCGATTTCAGGCTGAGGTACGAATTCAGCCTTGGTGTAATACATACTTGCTTGGCAGTTCCATGATATTAAAAGAGACCCATGAAAAGCCAGACACTACACAGTGATAATAAAAGTTACAAACATTGTTTTTAAGCATTATTAATACTGTTTCATAAGTATATTTGCACCAAACCAATATTTTTGTTAATCCAACTACAAGACAATATAAGAAAACCGGGAAGCAAAGAGAAGGCTATTTTTGGTTTACAAATATAAAATTTGGAATGCACGTAAGGTTAGCATGATTTGTAATTGCCTAGTACGTAACAGAATAAAATGACTAACAGAGACAAAAAGGTATCTGTAAATAATGTAGTTTTATGTGAACATTCTATTGTTTTTTTTCTGTTAAAGTTAATTCCCTTGTACGATCTTTTAGATGTGGGGCAACAGAAGATAGTTTTGCGGCCAAGAAATGTGACTTCTTGGCATGTTACGTTGGAAAAGCTTAGTGTTTTCAAGAGTTGTGCTTTTTCTCTTTTGTGGAGCTTTAGGATAGCAGTTCGAGACTGGATCAAGTTATCTGAAAGGGTTCTGCTTTGACAGAAGGTAACTGCTAGCCTCTTTCTGCTCGGTGTAATGGAATATACCTTCTCAAGTTAGTTTTAGGGTTTTTGTGTTCAAAAAACCTTAAGTTATTGACATCATTTACATTTTTATTGAAATTGGATTACTTGAACTTAAAATATCGACGAGTGTTTTTATGTTTACCACAGTATTAGTTTGAGTTTTGATACCTTGTGCTTATAGAAATTCTGATAACTTCATTCCAATAACCTTGGTTACATGTTCAATATTTCATTATCAGTCTACGTTTAACTGAGGCTTATTACTTATCACACATTTTTATGAGCAAAAATAATAGGAAAGAAGGTAATCCTTTAACAAGTCGGAGAGCTATTTAAACCCAGAAAAGGTCAATTTGTTTGGTGCTTACCTGTGTTACTGTATTTACACAACAAGATGTCATCATTTACACGAGACCTGTCAGTTTAAAGTCACTAAATGTTAAGAGCAGCTGTTAGGGTGTTTAGTGTCTCAATAGAGTCTGTATTTTATGTTTACTTTACTATACGTTATTTGGTTTTGTCGTCATCGATCGGATTAACATGTTACTGATAGCCTTAACCTTTTAATACCAGGGTATCCTTTTGTTTTTCATTTTATACTCGTTGGAATATATTACTAGTTGTGGGTACCGTATTAGATGTTGAATTTTGAGTTGCAGATATTTTAATATTGTAACTTTTTCATGTATTCTACTTGCGCAACTTAGGTTACTGAATTATCATGGCAAACGTAGAATATTTCAGTAACTGAAAGGTGAATACAAGTTGAAATTGCTATCCTCTGACATAAAAAGCAATTTTTAATCCGTTTAAAAAACGTCTTTCACAATAACTGTCGGTATACATATCTGAATTATTATGACAGGTCGTCATAATATGTTGCTCCATGGTCATCATGAAAACGAGCACATTTGGTTTTGTTTTCTCTTTCATGTTCTGCATTTTCTTATCGAATATCAACTGAATGGGTGCAAAATGATCTCTTCCCAGCCTCATTCGTGTAGTCGACATTTTTCCAAGACAGTTATATCTCGAAGGAACTTTAAATAAGATGTATATTCAAAACGATTCTGTGGGGCGCAGAGCTGCAAATAGCCGTAGTGGTGCAGTGGTATACAAATCTGCCATATTGGTAGATGTTTCTTTTAAGTGGTATACACCACGCAAACGACGCATCCAGTGGACTTCAAATGATTATATTTACCAATCAATTGAAGTTGTTAAACTTGGCATTGGTTTTTCCAAGGGCTGTTGTTTGAGGATATTTTTGACACGTTTTCTCAAATTAGTGTTGCATATACCAAATTGTCGTTATGGTCAAGTCATTTTCTAAATTGTCAGATTGTACATGCGCGCAAATTTCTATTACTGCTAACGAGACAAAAAGTGGACAGCGCAATTATCTCCCTGTTTTAACAGATGGTATGTATGTATAAGAGAATGGTATCCTAAGAGAATAATCACAGGGACGACAGACTACCATTTCCTGTCGCGTCTCTTGAAACCGAGGGTTATTTTTCTCTCAGTTTTGATATAGATTATTTTAGGCGACGATGGCGGAATGTTAATAAATCAATTACTATTTGCCATCAAAGACAGGTGAAATATATTTCTACCATAACTCAAACGGCAAAATTGTTCTTAACACGAAAACCATTTGCAGTAAGATAGTTGCTGATGTCAGCATAAAATTTCCTATCTGGGAATAAATTCAGCATATATTTAGCAACAATAGCTTTTGTCTATGGCTGCCATATTGATGTATGTTGTGTCGTTTTTACATGCGTTTATTAGAATACAATCAAAATTTCGTTTTCATGCAGTACCTAAAACCCCCGCTAAAAATGTTGCACTGGTGGAACAATGGGCATTAAAAGGTTATAGGCTTTTCTATTTGCAGATTACTTAAGTATTTGCTTTACCTAAACGTTGCATTGGTTTAATTTTTTCAGTTTGATGTGAATATTTATTGAGGCTGATTTTTGTCTGGCACAATTGTATTGGATAGTTAAAGACATTTCTACGGCAAAACGTCGTTTTCTCCCTCCTTGTTCGACGATTTTTCGCTCAGGAGTTAACTTATTTGCTTAGCGGTGTTTGCGAAGGAATTAACATAGTTGGCTTGTTGTCAACCGAATTCAAAAAGAGCATCGATGATCCAATTTTTACGCGTAGCGCCCCAACGGCTATGGCCACATTTGATATTCTGAAGTACTGTACGATAGGAAAAATATGCATAAATAGCACCTTTTTTTATCCTCCCTGTTTAGCAGCCTTTTCTTGACTCCCTTGCTATTCATCATAGTATGTTAGATCGTTGATGATAGTTTTTTGCTATCTGGCATTTATCAGCACCACTCCTTATCCGAACCCCAGCCAGAACTGCGGGGATGTCAACAAGCGAATTATACCAATTCCTTTGTATACAGTATCGTGATTATGTTTGCCATATATTGTATTTGGGTGTGATTGTATTTAAATGATCGCTTTAATTTTTTATGTGTGATGGCACATAACGTGGACCTCAAATTGAGTAAAATTATGACGGACTTTCAATTTAAAAGGTATGTTTTCGCGAGATTGTAGGAAAAGGAAACGACAGAGGGCAAGCCAATCATGATTCATTTACGCCATTCGATGCTAGGAAACAAGGCCCTGTTATCTAATTTAAGTTCCTTGACAGAAACATAAATTGTGGTAATTCTATGAAAAAGTAAAATTGCGACCCAAAAGTTAAGAAAACCTACTACAATATTAACTTTTTGTTTTCACACTTCCACGCCCAAGTACTCGTTTTATGTTGGGGTACAATCCAATAGATCCAGTTTATGAGCCATCCACTTTAAAAAAATTGGCCGTTGCCTGTAATGATATTGTTCATTTAGTTTCTGTGTTTATAGGTATTGTACATATTCAATAATGGTAATTTAACTAATGTGCTAAGTTAATCTAAAAGTTATTATTTTCATTTGTGTAATGCGGTTTAGTGTACACATACGGTACCCAACTCTAAAATTACAAAAGATTACTACTGAGTGGGACTAGTCAACTTGACTCAACCTTGAACTGCTTTCATAACCAAAAGGTTTTAACTTGACGTTCGTTCGGGGAATCGCACCCAGAACTTCTTGGTTACTGTGCAACTCCACTAACCATTAACTTATGGCTCCTCCGCTTAGGCATGTGTACACTAGACGTAAAATATTCATTAAGTATATTATTGTAAGAATTACGTATTATTTACTTGCAACTGACTATTTTATCATTTTTGTGTCAGTCGCCACCAAACCTTTCTAGCTTTTGATGACGACGGCTGTTGATCATCAACGTACTCTTTGGTGAACAGGCTTAGGTGGGTGGATACATTTGTATAGTTGATGAGTATTCATGTTGCTGACCATGTTTTTGATCAAGTTTGTTCTACAATTACATATCTTTTTTTTTTCACAGACCTAGCATCTCAAATGCCATTGCGTATTTTGGTTAATCTGCGAAATTCTTTCCAACCCAACCTGCAGGCACTGTATTTATATTGAACTAAGTTGGGCCTTTGTGAATTAGCTTGCTACGAGATCATAGGGGAAAACTGTGGCATTAATAAAGGACATTAAGAATAAAAGCTATAGTAAGCACGAATTCTCCATGGGCAGCTGCGAAAAGTTGGAGTATAAAACTAAGGTTTCGCTGCTCTCAAAATATTTGAATAACATTTAATGGTCCAATTAATACATAAAAATACAAAAGCACTTTAAATATCGCAACGCAAAAAGATGGGTGGGTACAACTTTAAATGGAGGCTAATGGGATAAAAAAAATGTATAGCATATAGATAAAGATATAGATCTGCGTTTCCCTCATTTCAAAATTTTGTATCAAAAAAGAAATTCAGAGACTCTTCTCGAATAAATTCCAAAACTCTAATAGTTTTGCTTGAAGTTATTAACCTAAGACCAGTCTATTTTTAAAACCCAACCAGTCGAGTCAAGACTCAATACGATTCAAAGTACACAATTTTTACCAGCAGCAATGCAACTGCACATACAAAGTAAACTATTTCACAGCAAGGTCAACGAATTGTTGCATCAAACCGTAAAAGGAAAAAAACCCGGAAAATTGATGATAACCTAAAGCTTTTTGTGATGCTCTGTATTACAAATGACAACAACATAATAATTGTCTATGAAGTGAGAACACACTTAGCTCTGTTAATTGCTGTAATAAATTTAATTCCGATCGTCCTGGCCCAGAAGCGTGTAAACGTAAAAGCTCCCCTTCAAAAATTAATGTAATTATTGCGATGCTTGTTTAATTTTCCCTCTACCAAACATAGCCACTTGAAAAGTAATATAATTGCAAAATTTTAAAAATTTACATTACGTATTTGGCTCTCCTTACTACAGCGTGAGGCCCTTCTTGTGGAGTGGTCTAATAACTTGGATTCGTTTCATAAAAAACGTCCACATTTAAGCAAATCGATGCTGTCTTTTTACTAGTAGAACGTGGGGTACTACAAAAATGGCAATGAGTGTAACTCATGAGCGCAGTAATATGGATGGGAAAACAGGGGTGTGAGAAAAAGGCCTTCATAACCATACAAAACCAAGATATGCGGTATAGTATGACTGTAATTAAAACAAAGCACTCTCGTGAAGTTGGTTCTAAACATAACAAAACTAGGTCAAAACAAAATCAACTTTTGCTAAATAAGGTAGTTGTGGACAAACAAGACGTAAGGCAGATGGAAATTCAAACAGCTGTGGGAAATGAACTACGGGCGTAAAACATAAATTAAAACCTGCCAATTTAGTGGGTAGGCAACAACTTTCACATCCATAAACATTAACACTTCCACTATTCACTTGCGTAGCCTTTGTACGCATCAGACTTGTGCAATGAAGAGTCAACGGGTCAAATTTCTTTCAAATAAAAGTGACCGGAGGAAGTAGTCTACAGCATTGTGAAAACTACAACTAGAAAAGGCGGCAATCGTACCATATCCATCACAGCCTATTTCATCATCCAGTTCTATTATCTGATATCAGTGCAATTACGCTGGATTATGATGATTTCAATTTCTGTATCCCAACAATAGAAATACCCCGTAAAAATCAGTCTCGGACACAGCTCTCGCGTCTTGATACAAATTTCTCTTTATATTTCTTAGGTTGGGTGCGCCTCTTTAAATGAATGAATGGGTAAAATCATCAGTTTATCGGTTAAGAAACGTCTTGGTAACAATACGCAATGAGACCTGTCTTTCCATATTGTGATATTTTGACAAGACAGATTAGCAGCTCACTGTGTATTTAATATGTACTGTCATGATACGTTCTTCTGTTAACCTTGACTGCTGTTTGAGGAAGTAAAACTACTCCTGCACTTCTTGGGCCAAGGTGAAATGTTCCTGTCTAATCGAGGCTTTGGTTTTGAGATGGGATATTTGGGGATCTGTATGGGTATTATTAATCCATCATGCAAAACATTAAAAAAGGTAGGCTATATTCACGTCCTGTAATGTCCTATTTTATACCATGCAAAAATATCAAAGATCTGACATAGTTAACAATAATAAGCAGAAATTCCTTTGCTAAATCCTTTCCTTTTGGAATTTTACCTCGTCTAACCTATCTTCATATCACGCATAACATTCATCTATTGATCGTGTCTGTGCAGACAATTTCGATAACATGGTAAAATGTTAGGACTAAAATTCCATCGTTACAAAAGGAAATAAACAAGTTGGACTTTAATGGTCTCATTCACACAGCTTAGCCGTTGACTTTAAAAGATAACTACACCCCTAACATGCCTATGCAATTCCTAAAAGCTGTCTGTCGCTGTTGTCAATCGATGTTTTCGCCTGCCAAGTATTCAGGTTGTTCTCAACTGGTAATCTACGATGAAAGAATAATCCGTAATAAAAATTCAACAAGTATGAAAAGTGATTACATGCTCATCCTAGCTCCTCAAAAAGCCGACTCCGGGTTATCCATTTACGTAGATGTAAGAATAATAACTGCGTTGGGAAGATGTGAAGTTAAGAAAAAGAAAGAACTAGGGAAGAGTAGGTACATACTGTTTTGTTTTTTACTACAAAAAACTTCCAGGGTCGAGAACCTTGTAACATAGTAGGTACACAACCCTTATCAAACCCTAACTCTGGAAGAATCGACTGCAGACACTAACAAAACTCCATGAATAAATGGACTAAGTTCCAGCACCATAATAACTCAATTAAACATGAAAGAAACCAAATACATAAAGATGGAAATCTTTAGGTACAGTCCCAAATTTTAATTATTACTATTACTACTATTATTATGTTGGATATGTTTTCTCTCAAAGCTTCAGTTCTCATTTGAGTCGGTTGTTATTGATGTGATCCCAGATAACTACCTGCCATCTAAGGAATCACAACCCTGTAGCTTTCACCTGTAGCTTTAATGCCCTAGGACAAACTATAAGATTAGGGCTTTAACTAACAGTACTGTTTTTTGGGCATGTTCTACATTCATCGTTAACCCAATTTGTTTAACATAGCAAGTTTTTCGAGACAGTTGCCAACGTACCACAATCACAGGGATAATTTCAATCTTCTTCATTTTCCACAGTCGAGCAATCTCATCTCGTAGTGGTCTGTATTTATCAATTTTATCCTGTTCTTTTTCTATGATTTGTCTCACCACATATCCTGAAAAAGGTGATTCTCTAGTCTTGTCTACGAAATAATTGATGCTATTCGTTCTCGTGGCTTGCTCTTGGGCACTACATATTAATGCCTCGGTGAACCTTTTCAAATCACACGACTTAAGTCATTTCCAAGAATTTTCAACATCCTTTCCTTCCAACTCTCTAAAAATTGCCCATATGTTTTCTTCTCTTTCCCGGAATTCAGACTCTGGTCTTTTTCTCTTTTCTTATAATCTTTAGGATTCAAGGAACCATCAGTCCGGATGATCCCATTCCTTTTGACAGCATTTAACAGTGGCTCAATTTGCTGCTCGACATACCAACCAAAGTTGTTTTCTTCAGCTCTGACAGATCCTTTACAGCCTGTCAACCCTCTTCTTCCTCTACTCCTGGAAACAGTCGATCTTTGTCAATTTTTGGATGAAATTCTAAATTAATGGTCAGTATTTTTCTTGTTTTCCTGTCCATTTCATCTAACTCATTTACTCGCCAATCAAGAATTCCTGAACCGTAACGCAGTCTTTTGAAGCACTCCCAAGTTACAGCAAATCCCAAGCTTTCCAAGCCACTTCTCAAATCCTTTTGTCACACATCCCAGAGCTCCTATCACAATAAGTACCACTTCTACTTTCTTCAACTTCCACAGTCTTTTTATCTTTCTTTTCAGATCTTGATGCTATTATTATTATTATTATTATTATCATCATCATCATCTTAATGGCTTAACCCACTGGCTTATGGAATTACCGTTATCCGTGAAACTGGTTGCCGAGTCGTAGCAAATGATTAAAGGCAACAGTATTTCCTCTCCTTATGTTTCTACCACTTTCTTTAATATACTAGAAGTCCCAAGCAATGTCTTTTGTATGAAGGTAGCCTTCACATCTATTTCTAGATTTTCCACACAAGTCTTAAAACCTTTCGATATACTGTGTAATACCAAACAATTATTGGAATAACTTCAACCTTTTTCATTTTTCAAATTCTCTCAATTTCCTTTTTTAAGTTTTGATATTTTTCAATTTTTCCCTGTTCTTTATCATACATTCTGCTGTCAGCCGGGTCCGCAACATCAACAATAACACGTTTTATGTTTTATTTTCACCGATAATATCTGGTCTACAGGCATCAATGACAATATCACACTGTATGTTAACTCCCAAATATATTAACGGATTCATTTTCAATCATTCCTTCAGGATTATGCTGGTACCATTTCTCACCATTTTCAAAAGCATATTTTTACAGCTTCCAGTGTATTATTCATGCAGCGCTATCGCGTTTCTCTTCTATTTCAGTTGTGGAAGTTTTCTATACTCACAAACAATATGACAGACGGCCTCACCACTTTCTCCACACATTCTACACAATGGGTTGTCTAAACTATAGTCAATTTTATGCTTTGTGTAATATGTTTTTAATGCTTCTTCTAGTGCAGCACACACTAATACGTATCTTCTACTTTTAGATCGCTTTCAATTAGCCAGTTTCAGGTTTTTACCTTGCTTACTTCAGACATTCCGCCCACAAACTGCCAATACTTGCTTTTACCCATCCAATTTCTTTTGGTTTCAAAGTTTACTTTTCTCTTAAAATCTTTTTTTGGTTTAGCTCCTTTTGTCTTAACTGTCCCAGCTACCCTCACACCTTACATCAACTTTTTAGTAGATTCTTCGACATACATTCCCAGGTTGTTTTCTTCTGATCTAATACAAAACTCTACATTTTTCAGCTACCTGACACTCTCTTTCCTACTAAAATACAGTCTGTTCACATCGTTCCTTGGATGCAGTGCCCCGTATTCTAACAAAGTTTTTCTTGTTTTCTTACCCATAGCCTTATGTTAATTTTCTCTCCACCCAAGAATACCAGCTCCATATCTCAGTATTACTACAGCCCAAATATTAATTGCACTTACCTTATTCCTCCCGTTTAATTTAAATTTCAAAATTAGATGCATTCGACTTTTATAATCCTTATACACTATGTCTTCCATCTCATTCTGTTTAACTTTGTCCAGCTCAATTATACTTAGATAGGTGAAGCCGTTTTCGTGAACTTCCTTCATCATTTCTCCTGAGGGGACTTTAATTCCATCACAATGCGTGATTTCACCCTTTTCAATACGACACCTTCACATTTCTTAATTCCATTCCTATATCTTCACTAAACACATGACCACCATCTATCAACGAGCATAACTGATCTTCATTCTTTCTGAAAAGCTTAAGATCATCCATGAAAAGTAGGTGATAAGGTTTAAACTCTTTCTTCCCCTATTCATAGTAAGCGTTGACTTTGTGCTATAGCAATGACATAGGTAAGATACCGATTATAAAAAGTAATGCTGATAATTCGAAGTTTCCCGTTTATATATTAACATTCCCTAAAACTTCCCTGTTTAAGGTTAATGGTAGTTTCCATTGTTTCATACTATTTTACAGTATTGTTTTTACGTTACCGACCATTTCGAGACATTCAATAATTCAATTATGTGTCACAAATCACAAGCCTTTTTTGAATCGAATTGAATTACAAAATTACAAAAAATTACAACCGAACGTCCTTTAGAATTGAATTGTAATTCTAAAGGACGTTCGGTTGTAATCTTTAGGTTTTCTAAGATTCATGGTTACCTTGAAACGAAAGAAGACCAAGCCAATACCAGCAGGTGCTGTTAATCCCACCAACAGAGATGTTTCACAATAAACTATATCTAATATCCAAAAGAAAGTTTTAACCTGCTTTCAAAGGTAATGGGTACTGTCGCCAACTATTAACACAAAACAAAAATTCAGCCTTGAAATTTCAAGTATGAAAACACTGCTGCTGATCTCAAGCCAGATACGCCTTAAATGTTCAGTTTAGGCTCTTCCAGTTACAACAAATGTACCTTGTGCCATTAAAAACTATTAAAACACTGGTGTATTTCACTCATACAATAAAATACAATACAAACAATGTCATATAATAAGGAGTATAAAACCTACCTCCGTTCTGTGTAATATACCTAACCCACGGTAAAGCCTGGTAGCCACTTTTTTCAATGATTTTCAAATAACGAACCTACGTGTTGGGACGGTAAACATTAAAACTTTACTTTTCTTAGCTTTGTATAAATGGATCACCCTGGTAATAGTCATAGTATTACTAGTTGTTCCGTGGATGAAAAAAAAAGTTAAAAATTACCCCGCACCGATTTATTGTACCTCCAAGGTTGCCATTCACATTTCAAGGCCCAAAATCTTGACAAATCCTAACATTTTCATAAAAACTGATCTTATTTCTATTCCCATTCTCCTGTGGGAGTGGTGTTCATACTAGAGCCACGATATAGAAATGCTGACATCATTAGAATTTATTTTAATAAATGTGAGATGCATGGGCTAAATGAACAGGTATCAATGGACTTGTTGAATGCTAAAATCCAGGGTACAACTGCACGCCATTAATAATTTGCGACTTAAGTATATTTAAAATGACACAATATCTACTACGTTGTTAAAATAGTGTATAAAACCTAAAAAAGATCTCTAACCTATTTCTAAGCAATTCATTACCCAAATGAAATCTCTTTTTAAAGCTTGCCCTTTCCCTAATAGCGCTTTGTATCTAGTTATGGATATGCTACTGGGTAATCAGTGAAAATTAAAACTCGAAAAACTACCATAGCCTCTGACTTTCACTGAGCCGGCACAGGGGGCCAGGGTTTTTTGATGGCGGCTTCGAATAATTGATATCAAAAGATTGAAAACCAGTTCGCTAACTTCTTCGCCCACCTAAACTGTAAAAGAATACTAGCTTGATGCGCCGGTGGATCAATATGAAGCATGTATGGAAAAACACTTAAATCAGACAGTTTACTGGCTGCAGCTTGGATTAAGTCATTTGGTAGGATTGATTTGCCATGCTCCCAAATAAAATAAATATCAAGGATCAGCTATTTGATTAACACATTAGCATGAGCCTCCCTTCACCGACCAACCCCACCAAGCCAATGCCTGACTTCTGACGAACCTTTAAACCCAACGGCACTTATGACGCATAGTGAAACTGTAGGGAAACCAGGTTTTTGGAAACAAGAAAACGACTATTTAAAAAAACGCTGATAACTATGAGTAGAAACAATACGACATAAAACAAGACCAAAGTAAACAATAAAATCGTATGCATCTGCAAATACAATAAATTAACTCGTGTTTCGAAGCATGCTCACCTGTATCCCAGAGACAGTGAAGTAAGGAATTTCAAATTTTAGCTTAATAGGCGGCCTTCCTTGGGATTCCTCTGTTGGTCAAAAATGATGAGAAATTGATGTAAAAGTAATAATGCTAAACCATAAGCCCACCCTGTTCTGAACATTTCAAGCCCGTTGAAATATTATCAAAAGTCTATCTAGCCATAAAGGTTATTAGATGCGTTTTTTTCAAAATGTATTATTGTCTGCTACAATGTAATGGGTGAAATGGGTGACTTGTTTCCTTATTTAATTTAACTTCTTAAGTTAAGGAAAGAACTTTTGCACAGTCCAACACATGAAATAAATCTGCTCATGTTGTTCCTCTTGGAAATGGTGTCTTAAAGAAACAAGTATTATTCTGTATAAAAAATACACCTTGTGGGCGTTGGAAAAGATCATCAGCCACTATTGGGTTTGATTAACAACTTGAAAAAACAATGATGGACAAAAAAAACATTTATGTAACTGTTTTGACATATTTTCTTGATATCTAAGAAACGAGAAGCATTTGTCCATTGCAAATTATGATGATGACCAGTGTGGGCAGCTCATCAGGACATTTTCCATGATAATACCTCAGAAAAGACAAAGACAAGCCACCTTTTTTCGACGTGTCAGAGATTGGAGAGTAGCACCAAGATTTGGGTCTTTTAAGTTACAAACACATCTCTGAAATCGATCGAGAAAATCAGGATAGAACAAGGAAGCAGCTGACTTGATAAGATAAAAGTACTTCATGCAAGAACGGTATGCAGATTTGTAGAAATAAAACACGGCCTCAAGCGCAAGATACTTTCCAGACCGACATAAAAAAACAACTCNACAAAGACAAGCCACCTTTTTTCGACGTGTCAGAGATTGGAGAGTAGCACCAAGATTTGGGTCTTTTAAGTTACAAACACATCTCTGAAATCGATCGAGAAAATCAGGATAGAACAAGGAAGCAGCTGACTTGATAAGATAAAAGTACTTCATGCAAGAACGGTATGCAGATTTGTAGAAATAAAACACGGCCTCAAGCGCAAGATACTTTCCAGACCGACATAAAAAAACAACTCCTTTAAAAGCAGACATCAATAAATTAAATACAAAAACCGCAAGAAAGATTCGACAAAATGACAAACTACGCAGACTGATGAAAAAAACAATCACTTCCTTTCCCATCCTCTGACAGCATGAAGGTCAGATTCCAAACCTTGTTCGTAAGATACTTGGCTTAACCTGGACTGATAATTCCCTTCCCTGGTCCTTAAGACTAAACTGCCCGAAGTTTCACTTGACGCAAATGAAACAGTAGAACCGTTATATTGTCGTCATGTACGTTACAATAATCACGAATTGGAATTAACGTTTTACAAAGAAATATTAATAAAATTTAGATATTTTTTAGAAAAATAATTTAATACACACTTCCAATGCAATTAGTTGTGATCCTGGTAAGTACAAATTTACAAAAATCACACCAACCTGATTCTACACTTGGTAGACCAAAATGTGCTCTCATTAAATATTCCTTTCCACCCTTATAACGATAAAAATAAAGAATTGGCATTAATTCTACTGTAATTTTAACTACGATGCAAGTAGTAAACCAAGCAAAAACATCCACACACACACAAAAAAAATTCAAAATCAGTGCAAATTCGCAATGTGCAGCAAAGGTCCAAATTAGTTATTTTCAGTAACGAGTAACAATATGTACATATGGTAACACGTATCTGGGTAGTGCTTTGTTAAGTTTCGGGTTCCGTCCTGTAAAATCCTTCATTTTAGACGTTCTAGAACTTAAAAACAGCATGGTCAATGCAAAGCTTATTAAACATGAGTTTATTTGGAAATCAATTAGAATTTCTGGATCGGTTATTCATAACCAATCTTTAAAACTCTTCGTAAGGAACCTGGGGAGAAACGTTTGACGATTCCAGGTAACGCTGGATGATAACTTGCTTACATACTGCAAAGAAGCCTATTTCTCTTTCAGAGTAAATGTGGCCTGCACACCTCTCCTTAAAAATATTACAGGGTAAAATATTCAATGTGATGTGCCAAAATCCAAAACAAAGGTTCCTGATTTTAGTTTACTTTTACTTTTCAAGAAACAAAGAAGGAAAATCTCCAGGCATGCTGTTGGTAGCGTCCTGTACTTAGTAAGCAAGAAAGTAGGCATGAATGTTGAGTTATTCTGCGTCGGTATAAGAAAAGTTCTTATTTGTCTCGTATATTTTCTATTTGTTGCATCAGTTGTCATATATAATAAAAAGTGAATGCAATTTCAAATTACACTAAATCATATCAAATTCACTGAGTACATCATCTAAGTACAGAACAAATCACAGTATATTCCCACTGGAAAATGTGCAACAATTATAACGGCTTCTAACTGTCACATCGTTTCTTTGTGCTAATTACGGTATTTCAAATATACGTTATTTTATGTTTGCAATACCTGGAAAGACTTGATATTCCAAACGACACTGTTCTGTTCTGGTGCGTATTTCACACCACCTATTGAGGTCTGAACAGAAAAACAAAATAGCAATAATATCATAATGTATTACTTGCAATCTGCGATGATAATGACAAGTAAAGTTTTTTAAGTTCTTGCACTTTGAAATGCTTTCACACCTAACCATTACCATTTATGCATCCTAACTCGCATCTTATTGCAAATTCACTACCAACGATTGCATCGATTAAGAATAACATAAAACACCCCTAAATTAACATAAAATTTCCTTGATGAAACCTATATAAACAAAGTAAACTATAGGTTCCTGATGTAGTAGTGTAACATTAATTTAATAACAAATCCTACAGTAAGAAAAGATTATACAATGTTCGTGCTACAAGTGTAAAATAAATTCTGTCCCGAGTGTACGGTTACTAAAAATACTTCATGCTTTTAAGTTTCAACGCTACACAGTTAAAAAGCTACTCTGTTTGACTCGTGGTTAACCACTTTCTAGCTTATTTTCATGGTCGTTAAGTCTGGAGTGTTGAAATGGCTTCTGTGTTCTCGTAAAAATAAACACATGTATATTCATGTACTAGTGGGCTCCGCCTTCTGTAACTTTTCCTTTCCTATTTTGAATTTGTCATTATAAATATCACGGGTCTCTTGTATTCTTGCCTCTCAAACAAATCTTTATCTACTATTCTACCGGAACAAATCAGAGTTGACTTTGTTAAAGATCTATGAGCTACCAAGGATGTCCACTCCATAACAATAAAACAATCTTCCATCATAAATAGAAATGTATCTCATTTCAAGCTAGGCGAAGCATGAAGTGTTTTTAAAGATTAACCAGTTGGAAGGGGGTGCTTTGACCATATCATGCAGTTGTATTCTAGATGTATAAAGAAAAATGAGATCAAGAAACACAGCATCACTTTTCCTTTCCTTTGCTCGAGCTAATGGCCAAACAATTTTATCCAGCACCTTAAAAAACCCCACTTATTCCCCACTAAACTGGTTAAAAACTACTTTTTCGTGCAGTTGATTTACAAAAGATATGGAGGAAATGTGAGTCTCAGTTGGCAGGATGAAAGGTTAAGCTTTCCTCACAATGTGGGTGTGGTGGGCATAGAGCACTGTCATCTTAAAATAAAAAATTTGACACTGCCTTAGGAATGGAAGTATGGCAAAATTTTTAACTTTTCGTTCAGATTTACAAAGGATAATACGATCATCTTAAAATGTAATACACTTCACCAGAACCTTTCCAAAATCTATTTTAATAAAAATAACTATTGTGACCATTTCTAACAACTGGAAACAGTACGAAATAACATCATGTTTAAGAATTGATAAACAAAAAAATGAATATTATATCATTTTATATCATGTTATCATTATATTAATATTAATATCAATATCAGTAGTATTTGGAGAAACCCCCGTGGAAGACCCCAAAGACCTGGAATGACTGCATGAAGGAGGACATAAGAGAGCTTAAAATATCTGAAGAATGGGCCATGGATAGGCCCAAATGATGGTGATGATGATGATGATGATGATGATGATGATGATGATGATGATGACGATGATGATGATGATGATGATGATGACAACGATGATGATGATCAGTAGTATTATTGCCACTACTTTGTATCCTTCACGTTTATTATCCTTATCTCATTTTCTCCTTATCCTACTACAAATGGGGGAGTTTAGGAGCAGTATTCGAACTAGGTTTCCGTACAGCAATTTTCAGTACACAAATTGCTACTGTTCCACAGGATCTTTCTATATAAAAAACCCGCACCCAAAAATAACTAGTAAAAGGACGTAAATTACTTTTTACCATTTTAAAACTTCGAACATTTAAATTACAGGATCACTAGCCTGGTGCTCGATATCAATGGCCTTCATACCGAGATGTCTCGCTCTTATCATGATTTACAGCGTTCAAGACAAATTCTCAAATTATCCAAAAACCCCAATCTTGCAAAAGTAAAAGCTCTGTGAATAACCAAAAGTGTTCTAACTAAATTGATAATAAAACACACATTTTTTAATATATATAAAGTTATGATAGGGAAATACATTATTTTACTATGCACCTCAAACCCGGCAACTGCTCTAAACATACCTTAAATTTGGGCGAGTCAGCATCCTCAGGAACTGGAATAATTATCTCAACATTATTTGCCGTAGATCTCTTCTTAAACTGACTCTTTGCCTGAAATGAGAAAAAAAATGAACACAGTTAATTCTATTTAAAGTATCAAGAGGAAGTGCAGCTTGATCTCAATACAATTTATTACATGGAAGCCAAATCTTTTTAATCAAGATATTTGATACGAGTTCTTTCTGTACTGATACTATTTAGAGGTTGGCACATACCCGTTAAATTAGAGTTTGTTAAAGAGAAAAAATGTATCTGAGTTTCTCGATTACTACATTACACCAGGAATTTGTAGTATTGAAGGAAAAGAAGGTCCAGTCACAAAAAAACCAAACAACAATGTAGATGCAAGTGATTGAAGTGCAAAGTAACTGGTGCAGATATTGGTTAAAAGCACTCAAATCTGCCTGATGTAAACCCCAATACCCTTTTCTTAAAAATTTAAGTTTCTTTAAATTCAGCCCACATCTCCAAAAACTTTCTAAAAACAAGTGCAACACTATCATCTTACCTCCCCCCCCCCACCTTTTTCTCTCTCCTGATAGAAAATCAACAGTGCCCTCCACAATGTTTTCTCTTTAATTATTTTTATCAATGAAAACCAATAAAAATTTCAACAAAACTATTCGGAAAGCACCTGTTGCAATTCTTTTGGTGACATAAGTGGATACATTTCGTATACCATCCCGGGTCGATAACAGAGTCAATGTAACCTCAAAAGTTTAATGTCCTGAGAACCTCTTTTCAGTACTTTTCTGCCAACTCATCATCGACGCAAACAAAAATGTAATCCTTTGATAGAAATCGTTAATTAAAGATTTTTTGAACACAAAAAAACAGCATCGTTTTTGTGATATAGTAACTGTAAACCTCCTATTTCCCATTTATGATTGTTGTAAGCAAAGTACGATTTTCTGAATAAAGAAGAATAAAGAAGTTAATATTTCATTTTTGTAGCTGTTCCCTTTCTCAAAACAAAAAATACATAGGTTTAAGAAAATTAAAAGTACCTTGATCATGTACTCCACCCTACTATGGGAATGTCTCTCTATAACTGATTCAATCCAGACCAACGGCTTAACGTGAGTATTTAGTCTATAGGACATTAACTCAAATTCTCCATCAGGAGGTATAAATGATATCGTTCTGTCATTTTCAAAACGTGATAAACGAACACACTGGTGAAATTTTACATCCTCTAATTCGACTGCTTTACTTTTGGTTCCTAATGAAAAATTAATAAAAAGAATTAGTTTAAAGGTAATTGAAAATAATAAGCAAACAAAAAACCAGGCCTAGATATATCAGAAAACAAGTAATTAGCACTAAAATTAAATGATAAAAACACTAGAAATTAATTGTAAAGTAAACTGTTACATACACAAAAAGGCCGTACAATTTCAAATAATTATCAAGGACGTAAAAGATCTACATTAAAACCGCTTTATATCTTTAATATAGCTTTATCTATATCTCTATATCTTTATAACATATCTTTCAAAAAAAACTAAATCCAAAGTCATCGCGAAAGCCATGTGTCCTTTTGGTGCATATGGGTTATAGGCTGTAAAAATATTCAAATTATCTTCACTTATTTTGCGTCTAATACAGGTAAATATACAACACATGGAAAAAGAATAGTGCACGTCTGTTTTACACAAACGTTTTGTAAATTGACCACAGAAAGGAAAATATAAGATTATTACAACTTAAAAAATAGAGTCGTTGCAGCTCTCTATTGTTGCATTTCAAAAGAAAAATGTTTTTCACAACCAAGTAACCTCCACCCATAGAATAGCTTCCTGTACAGCCCTTATATTACAGGTTACAGTTTATTCTTAGATTCTCAAAACCGTACCGCTGTGTACAGGAAATAAGACATATGGTCTAAAGAATACAGGGGCCATCTACCTGCTGATTTTAAATTAATATTTTCGGTTTAAAAGAAATGTTACGACCACAATACCACATGAAAACTACGATGCTCATGCAGCGGATCGAAACTATCGGAAATATTACATCAGACCTAATCTATTGTTACCATGCTCTTTCCAACCACAAGTATATTTTCAAAATCAACCAATTCGAGTTTCCTTATCATTTGACTTTCATGTTTGTTGGACTGTGGATTAAAGTTAAAAGGTGCTAAGACATTTTTTTTTTTGGAGGACCCATTTAACCAAATACTGTGGAACCTGGAATTTGGGTCAAATGTATAACTTCACCTGAGTTTCACAAAGTAAAAATTGTAAAATTGCACAAATTCAGTCCCAAAGACAATGGCCATCTATTGCCTTGCCTCACACAAAGCCATTTCCTTTAACCTTGGTTAGTCACAGCTTACAGCCTATTGGTAATCAAAAATCCTTCAACACATTCCCGCTGTCCCCGCCTAGCTAAACTTGTTACAGCAGGGGTTGCTTTAGGGAAGATTTCTTCCGGGCAAAGACATATTTTTGTTGCTGTTAATAAGCCTTGAAATGTCTAAAAATCTTACCAATACCATCTGCAACCTTATTTCCAAGCAAAAATAAAAAATATTTTTTAGCGTTCAACATGGAAATTAAAAGTAAACAACTTACGCCCTGTATTTTCGAAAAGGACCTTATCATTCAAACCTAACCGCAATTCTGGCATTCCCGAAAGGAAACATTTCATTTTGATGGAGCCAACGATTTCACTTCTCAAAACGTTTCCGTTAGCATTTACCTAAAATCATAACAGAAATTAAGTATATATGTGTATCTGTTCTATAACTATACAACTGATACAAATAGTAGACAAATTTATATAACTTTTACATGTATTTATATACATAAAAGACATAAATACACACATATAATAATCATAATAATCACTATCATCATCGAATCATACCCAATGCTCGGAGTACTCCAATCAATGGATACAGGGATATCAACAAAACTTGGCTTTCCTGATTGATAAAAAATTTCCATGATGGCCGGATAGCAGGTTGGACTTACAAAGATAGTGACTCTCTTAGTATTTTGAATTTTAGACACTTTTAATGCTCTGGCAGTTTCACATGTACCCAACTTACAGTATTAATAATACTATTCAATATATTGGGTGTGCAATAGACTGTTACACAACAACAACAAAATTGCGGCTGTAGTAAAGTGTTCTCGCTCACTTCGCTCGCTCGAACAATAATATTTCCAGTTTTTCCTAGACAGGGCAACTTATATGCTGTGATGATAAGAAGCTGGATCTGGGGTTGTATCTGTTATTACAGATAGGCAGTGACGGATGGAATAAAGAAAATGCCTTTGAGACTGTTATGATCAACTTAAGCGAAATTTACTAAATATACGATTGCAAGTGGAAAACAGTGTGACGAAACAAAGCGTTTTCCAGCTGTATCTTCAAAGAATAAAATTCCTCAGCCCTGCCAGCTAACTGAGCTGTTGCAGTCTGATATTATCTGATGTGAAATGTTTTAACGTATTAAACAAAACTATGATAACTTTTTCAAGAAGGGTGTTAATACCGTGGCTTGTCTCTTTTACTTCTACATAGCGTTCTCCCCAAACGCAATAAAAATGAAAACAAAATAACACATTTATCAGTCTCTCTTCGTCAACAATACACAACATATTTCTACCCCGAATACCTTGGATCCATTTGTTAGAGTTCCATACCAACTAACTTACCAAAAGATTAACAGATTCAATGACATCTAAGAAAACTTCATTCTTTCTATATTTGATCCCCTCTCCCCTCCAAGATACTGCATTAGTAACGGCTGGCGGTGGTTTGGGTGCAAGCTCCAGCTTATGACTTTGCTGGGTGATAAACCTGAAAACAGGGAGTACCTTAATTAAGACGAGAAAAACAACTTGCTGTGGTTACCTTTTTATTTATGTGAACTTGTTGAGCNCTCCCTCTCTCCCTCCCTCCCTCCCTGGCCTTGTTTGACAATTACATTTTCTAAGTCATAATGTTCCTAAGTTGCGTGTCTGATACCGACAATGACCCCACGCACCATTTTGTCACATTTTACTGGTTAGATAAAATATCACACTCAAAAGCTAACGGGTAGCGTATCCTGTCTTTAATGCCATCTGGCTGTATTTAAGTTCAAATTTGTTTCCATATTAATATTCCTGTTTAAATCCATTTCTTCTATCCATCTTTATATCAAACTCAAGTTCATCTTCCACTTTGACTTAAAAGTGTGTGACAAAAGTGCAGTGCTGGAGGGCGAGGATCCGAAGAAAGAACAAGAATAAGACGGGAAATAAAAGTGAAGAATACGAACCAGAAATTAGGGAATAGAATAAGAAAATTGGAAAAAGGTATTAAGGAAGTACGACGGATAATAGCGTGGATTGAAAACTGAAATTTACAGGATAAAATTGAAAAGAAAAGCCACCAAGAAAGAGGAGAATGCGCAAAAGCTGAAAGAATGGGCAGAACTGGAACTCAGAAGAAACGACGATTTGAAATGGTTGAAAGAAAACGTAGTGAGCTAAGGTATTATGTGGTGAAACTTAAAGCAGTAGAAATCAGAGATACAAGAATGCAAAATAACAGAATGTTTACGGAAGGCGAAGCAACTTTTACAGTGAGCTGAAAGGAAGGAAAGAAAAGGGGAAAAAGTAGCGGAAATCGTCAAATTCCAGGAATTTGAGGTAAGAATATGGCAAGACGAAACCAACACACCTCCACTGAAATATATGAATACCATAGCCCAGTTAACAGGCGGGTAGTGGTAGGCGTCCAAGATTTTATAATCACTGAAAAGAAAATACACGATACTGCTAAAGATGCAGGAATGAAATGCCACACTGGTTGACCAAAGGAATAACAGTGCTTTGTCGAAAACAATGATCTGTGCAATGACAAAAACTATTGCCTGTCACATGTCTAAATATATGCTATAATCTATTTACGGGAATGATTGGAACCTAAATACTCTGCAGTACTTGGTACAGTTGATCAACTAATCACTAACAGCACCAAAATGGCGAAGTTAGAGAACAACAGTGAAAACCCGCTGTAGCATTCTACGACTATCAAAGAGCACATGAGATGGAAAAGCAATATTGGATGCTTAGAGATACTTAGAGACGCTTAGAGATCCTTTGAGAAAAAATGATCAAGGTTATAACCAAATTGACTGAAGGATGGAAGACGAGACTTGAAGAAAAAGTGGATAAAAGATGATAAGCACACCAATCGGGAAGTTTTAACAAGGAGACAGCTTCTCCCCAGTTGGATTTTGTCTACTGAAGTAGCAGTCACAATGATGAAGGGAGAATCAGATGGATACAAAATGGGAAAATGAGGAGACAGTGAAATCAAGAGAGCGTATAGCCTCTTTAGAGACTAGCTGAAAACATACCAGGAAAAACACAAAAAAATCTAAAGATTAATAATGAAATGATAATTAAAGTCAGTATAGATAAGGGTGTTATGGTGTAAAAAATGTGCTGGGGCTGTATTCTGAAAAGGAAAAATTGGTTGAGGGTGAGAGGTTAACAATGGTAGAAGAAAAGATAAAAACAATAGATCCAGCTACAAACATGTGAGCAATCAGACAAAATCGATGAGAAACGAGTGATGGGAAGGGAAAAGAAAAGAATCGGGAAAAGGCTAGTGCAATTAGTCAGGCAGCAATGAAATTATGAAAATCTAATGGGAGCAACAAACTGTCGCGTAATACCAGTGGCGGGGTATGTGGAGAAGGTGTGGAACTTTGGAAAAAGAGAACTTGTACAATTTGACATGATAGTGAAAGGAGTACTACGGGGAGAGGGTTTCCACGAAAAACAATCGAGCGATGCGAGGTGTTGAAAGAAAAGGTGGAGGTACCGGGCTGAAAAGTTTTAAAGAAGTTTATGATGAAACTATGAAGAGAGTCGCGTACTACATGGCTACATTAACAAATGATAAGAAATGATAAGAAATGTGTGGAGAGGTGAAGTGCAGAAGAAACACTTATCTGCTAGGCGAGAAACAGAAACGGTAACGAGCCAAGCAGATCAACTAACTTTCGACGAGGATCCCGTAATAATTGGCACAGAAAAACAAACAAAATGTAAAGCAGGTCAAGAAAACCGAAACGGAGTTTGGCAGATAGGCAAAGAAGAAAAATGGAGAGAAGCTTTACAGAAAAATGTCTCTTAAGTAGAATACCTTCACAATACGAAGAGGAAGACTATGGATGGCTGTCGAGTAACACCGCCCAAGAAAGACTGCCTCAACATTCTCACCACAAAAGCAGATGGTAGAAACAAGAACATAAAAGAAAATCAGAGGACTTATAGCAAATGATACGTGTCCTCCCTCGATGGAAAAAGCTAGGAGGAATAGAATACGTTAAAAGAAATGGCAACACCTTTAAAACTATTAGCTGTGAAGTGGTAGTCAGGTGCCAAACCTGATACAGGCATTGGCGATCATGCGACTCCAAGCCATCCTATCATTGCAGACATGGATGTGTTCATTACAACTCAGATCGTTGTTCAAAGCCCAATTGTGAAGTAGGCGATTGAAAACTGTTTGTTGCCAGGAGATGAAAAGTGGTGGGGAAAAAATGGGAAAGGGTAAAAGTACTACAAAGCAAAGGGTCAAAACTGTATTGAGATTAGGAACTCTGGTTGAGAACAAACTGAACTGCAAGAAGACCAGATTTAACACTCGAAGATACGAAAGAGAATACGATACTCTTAACTGATATAGTATATACAGATGAAAACAATAGGAACGGTAAGAGAGAAAGAAAAAAAAACTTATGATAAATACTAGCAATAATAATTATGGTTCCAAATCCAAATATGCACTACACAGTACAATACTTACTCTTGCAATATTTTTGTTTCTGTAGTTTGTGGATATCCAAAATCCATTAGCTCGTCAAGAAGCTCATAAATCAACACAAAATTGTCACGGATACTTTCTTCTTCCATTTCTTTAAAGTATTCAATAAAAACCTAGTAAAGGAAAATATGGCTAATAAAAAAATTGTAAAAACCTGAACTTTATGATGATGTCTATTTTGTGTTAGAAAGGCCAAGCTTGTGGTCACAACTTTCCTGGTTTGGAGGAATCTGCCATTTAACAATTGTTCGTCGAAGTACAGTAACGAGATTCCAATGTTTTCTAAAATGCATAAGTAAGTTTAAAGCAACCAAATGCCTTAACGTCTAGTGATCTTTATATCTACTTATTTGGTAAAATGTACAATTGCTCTTGGCATTCTAGTACAGGTATATGCTCAATTTAATAACAACTGACTCCCAAAAATTTTCTTTTAGACTATAGCTCATGAGTGCATGTCACTCAGGAGCTGTTATGACAAGGCAAACCCTTCCCTTAGTATTACCAAGATGTACTAATTGCTCAGACTAACATATGCAAGGGCTAATTGCTGACATAATTTTTACTTTCTTTATATATTTTTTCCTAGTGGATACATATGTAGTATTGTACTAATTAAATATAATTAAATGGGTGTAATTTGAGCGTGGGTGATTGTGTATGGTATATGCATATGTACATAAATGCAAGAATACCAAGAAATTATATTAACCAACTGCAAATAATAATAATAATAATAATAATAATAACAATAATAATAATAATGACGCCAATATTATATGTACATATAACTCATATAGCAGTTATTTTCATATTATTTTGTGCTCATTATTTTCCGAAACAAACTATTTTCAGAACTAATGTTTATCTTTATTTGAAAAAGAAATTGCTGCCTGAAACCACAGAACAAATTGTACCCATGCAATGGATTGTCCGCAAATAATAAAGAGCTAAAGCATAAAAACATGGCCTTACCTAAGGGAATCAGAAACCGGATATAATGTTTGAACAAATTAAGAACATAACACAAACAACTGCTNTACCTAAAGAGCTCATGGAGAGATTTACGAAACTAACTTTCGAAAAGCTGGATTGTAAATCACGAATTAAAGAACGGTATTTTTCGTATTTGCGAGAAGAATTTTTATCCAGGTTTGTTTAATAATAATAATAATAATAATAATAATAATAATAATAATGACGCCAATATTATATGTACATATAACTCATATAGCAGTTATTTTCATATTATTTTGTGCTCATTATTTTCCGAAACAAACTATTTTCAGAACTAATGTTTATCTTTATTTGAAAAAGAAATTGCTGCCTGAAACCACAGAACAAATTGTACCCATGCAATGGATTGTCCGCAAATAATAAAGAGCTAAAGCATAAAAACATGGCCTTACCTAAGGGAATCAGAAACCGGATATAATGTTTGAACAAATTAAGAACATAACACAAACAACTGCTACAAAATGTCAAAATACTTTAGTTTTTGTAAACCTGCTACTGTATTTACATTATCAGAAGTATAATGGGATTAACTTGATAAAATCACATTTTAATAACAGTATAAACTGTAAAATAAACACACACAAAATTCCTTAGAGTTTGGCAATAAAACAAGAAAAATTGAAATAATCGTTCAATAAAGTTTTTTTTGTCCTCGACGTGTAAGGATTCTTCTATTAGCAACTGAAGATCGTTTTTAGCACAGTAAAAAATTTCGCAGTTGGCCCAGTCAACTAAGCTATTAAATTTTTGTAGCAGGGTGAGAGACACCTAAAAACTGATCGTTTTAAACATTTAAAATAATCGGACTTCCTTTCCGCGAGGATTCTTTCTATTTTGTTTATATAGAAGCTGTCCAAACTGGGGCAAATAACCTGGTAGACAACTGTTGATCTTTATTTATTCCGGATAACGTCTTTATACTTCCTTTATACTTACTATTGATCTTAATATTAGTGGATTGTTTTTACATAAACATAGCTATACAAACATGAGACTATGTTACTCTTTTCTATTCTTAATCTGTCTCTCGATGGCTGAAAAAACAACCTATAGGATCTGATGTTTATTTTCTTACTCGTTTGAGCTGCACAAGAGTTCGTATTACAAATGACATCATTGCAAACTTAACAAATCACCACAACAATGCCCCAGTTTCTACTCAGCGCAAAATAAAGTCATCACTCAAGCAGTCACTGACTTGTCTTGACTGTCAATCTTCCACAAGTTTCAATAATGGCCATCCCTTGTCTGCCTAAGATCCTGGAACTTCCAATATAATCTCACCAGGTTGTTGGTGGCATGCATTTCACCCATAGTTTTCTGCAGCAAATCTGAAAAGATCCTATCAATGCCACGGTTTCTGGCAGTAGATTCGACATCATGATTCTAGTACACAAACTGGGTTAATAATGGGACTTGGGTTAGATACCTACCAGCTGTGGCGTTTGTGCTGGTTGACAACATAATTTCCTTATTTAGGAGACTTGTAAAGAATACGGAATTTAGCAACGTAGTTCATGAGGTCATTCGAGATATTTTGGACAATTTTGAAGCTAACTGGATTGGTCAACCTGCTTCTGCGCCCACCCACCCCCAAATACCCCATCCAGCTATTGAACAACCATGCAAGCTATATTCATGACGTTAAGCAACAACAGCAACTTGGGAAGGCTGACCAAAAAAATGAATGACTTCATGGGTGTAAACACCCAAACATCTACAAACTCATCAAATGGCTACAAAAAGAAAAAGTTCCAAGCAGGAGGAGCCACCATCTAAGATGAGATAGTATGTGGACTTTAACATGGGGATGAAGCAAACTGTTATAGTCTTTACAAATTCTAACATTTTCCAGTTTTTGTGTTTGCTCAGTCATTCTTTTCTATGTAATGGCTTAGATAATAAACTGGCAGTACACATATCTTGGCATCTTAATGTCCTGTATCTCATCATCCCCACTGACCGTCAGCAGCTGTTAGTCCAGCTGAAAATTGTTGTGAGTCAGTTGTCAAGTTACAAAATACACCGCCAATCAATAATTACAATACTTGGCATTTAATTGCAGAAACCATGTTGCATCAACAAATTTTTATCTATTTATTTTCTATTTTAACATTTTCCAAGTAACTGGGCTCCAACAATGGCTTTTTCTCTTGTAAGGTACCCAAGTATTTCCAACAGATCAGCAAATCAAATCTGGAACCTCTTGGTTACAGTGCAACTAC
>RDPX01000437.1:312291-324044 GCA_003991215.1 Morbakka virulenta | reverse complement strand
CAAAGGTTTCTTCTTTTGTTTGTTCCATTTAAATCCTCGTATGTGAAGCCATTAGGCAACAGGCCTATTTAATTATCAAAATCTACCTACGTTCTTTGCATAAAATAAATTGCTGAATCAGAATGAACATAAAATTATAAAATCAATTTTTCTTAAATGTTTTCTTTAGCAGGCAAAACAAGGTGTTGTTAAGATCATAAAAGTCAGATGAAAATAATGATGTGTAGGTACTGGCATGGACAAATGTGATTGCCTACATCAAACTCAAAGGCCTGGATTTAGCTTCACAAAGTTTAAGTACTGCAGCCTGCTCCACTATTTAGTTTACAACAGTTTACAACAAGCGACCTCAGTGTTACAACTACCAGCAAATTATTTTACTAACGATAAATCTTTGGGTAACTAGCATTGGCATTGATACAGAAGCATCTCAACAAGCCAGTTGTTTTAGTCAGTTTTGTTTTGTCTACAACCTTGAGCATAAATGTAGTGTATTGAAATTAAGGTGGCTATCAAAATATATAAAAGTATGAAATTTGATATTTGCATAATCACCTTCCTCTTAATGACAAATTGGAACTTTCTTAAGCAGGATTACTTTTTGCAGTAAAAAAAGTGGGAAGAAGGTTAACAAAACAACGAATTAAAATCATGATGGTAAATAAAATAGTCATTAGATTTTGTTTACAAGATGATGATTTGTTGGAGGGTTTTCTCATAATTTGGGAGATATGGAGAAAAAAAACAATTACCATACCAAGATAATCATAAACGACTTGTATCCTTGAAACAGTTCAGGTAACTCTCCAGAACAATAAGTAAAACAGCACCTGATGACCACAATTTAGGGAGGAACCTGGCAACTGAAATGAGGGCTGGATAATTCAGAAGCAATAGATTGCTACATTACTCAGTGGATAACATAAGAATGGCATTATGGTCCAACAGATAAAATACAGTATCATATATGGCAACAATACCAAACTGCTTTATATTTTGTGTTGTGTCTTAAACTGTTTTGAATACAATTATTGTAAAGAGTTTCTATTTGCCCTAGTATGGTAAGAAACCATTGTTATCAATTTTACTACAATATCAAACTGCTCTCTGTATCGTATTACAAGGCTGCTAAATTTTTCAATTAAATTGGGGGGGTTCCTTGTGCCTATGCTAAAAACAAGTTGTTTTCGGCGTGAGAAACAACATGACAAATAAGTGAGGTCAATTAACACGTATCAGTAATCTGTACTGTTTTGGACGTGGCATTGTTTGTAGGATAAAACCGCCTTCTATTAAAAAATCACTTAATAAAATTTTACTTTATTAAACCAGTAGAATAAAAATTTGGCATTTAACAATGAATGAATAGTCATTCCAGCAGTTGCCAGCCTCATGTTGTACAACCTCAGGCTGGGGTAAATTCCAGGCATTCGACTGTCAAAATACATCCTTGTTTTGCAACCTGGCTTGTGTCCAATGCCAAATATTGTGCAAAATTAATCACGTCACGAGTTACTTGGTTGGCAAAGAGGGAAAAATTCACCTCTACCTCGACAAAAATTATTTAAACCAAGAACATTTTAATTCAAGCTAACCTAAAATAACTAAAATAACTACCATTTTGTAGCTACTAGTCCAAAGCTCTCTGTAATAATACATCTCTATAAGTATACTACTCGCTATATCACAGAGAACTGTCTTTCAGAATCTTTTTACAAAACCTATTGTACAAGTCTACACCAAATCCGTACTTTATATACTACGTTAATGTACAAACTCACCTTCCCCTTCAGGTCCATTATGGACAACCCTGACATCGACATGATTTCAAGAGTTTTGCAGCAAATGTATGTGAAAGAATCGAATTAACGTAATCTGCTTTCACCTACAAATGTAGGCTGTCAAGGATGGTTCTTATCAAGAGGTATTTACCCAATTTGCCATTAAAGGAAGTTTCCTGCCTTACAACTGACCAGAATCATTTCCCAAGGTATAACAGCCGGGCTGAGAGAAGGGGTCTGGACACGGAAGGCTAGTGGAACCTTGAAGGGGTCACAACAACCACATTTTTATCATCAGAGCCACATGATATCACCATGATGATATTTTTGCACTGAAAACCAGCAACGCTATAATTTTCACTCAGATGTTTCTCGCCCTTGAGGTGTTACTACAATAGGGGCTTTTTAGTAATAAACTGCTAAAGGGAGTTCCTTATACTACCGACATCTCAAAATAAATCAAAAGGCAAATTTGATGTAAAGAATTTCTAGCAAGTTCTCAGTGAAATTCTTCCTTCTCTGTTGCTATGTGATATTCTCCCTACATATTCATACGCTATAAAAGTGTTTTATTGGTGAGGAATATTAATTTGAAAAAGGACTACAGTGCCAATGTCTTTGTCCTTGATTAGGACATTGCTCATCACTTGACCTGGCTGACCCATTCCAATCAGATATACAGAACTGAAGAAGTTACTTGTCACTTCACTCTTGCTTGATTTCTTAACAAGATTTCCTAATTCAGAACCAGGAGAATCTCTTCCTTAAGACCTCTTTTAACTACCTCCCCCCCTCCCCCCTCCCGAAACCTTGAAATAGCAGGTTGACGTCTGGCGGATTTCAGTCTGTCCGTCTCATTGGGAGAAGGACCTTTTAAGCCTTGTTTGGCAACTCTCCTATACATAGTGTATCGGTAAAAGCACTGGTAGTATCATCTCATCACCACTCCTCCCTCATGAGGGCAACATGGTAGACAGCGTTTGTTGTCGCTCCGTTTAATGCCACCTCCATCACCATAGGACTCAGTTAGCCGACATGATGATAGTCTGTGTCTTCGTGATGGTATCTGACATCTATTTCTTTTCCCCATAACAGATTCAATCAAATGAATGACTTCTAGTTCCCAGGCATACCTTCAGTTATCAAGAAGAGCGGAGAAACTTTGGAGCCAAAGCTAACTCCATATTACTGCTAGTAATAAGGATCTTCATGTTGAAGGTTATTTAACTTTGTTTCCACTAGACCCCACCACTCATCTTCATGGGCCTCCTATTCACTGTCAACACGCTCCTCCAACTGTTAGAATTAGAGATGAGCCTCTCTTGTGTTTTAAACTATCTCTTCTTCATGCCACTTATTACCTATTTTTCTTGTAGCGATCTTCAACTTCTGATTATTGCTTAGTTATTGAAACAGTATAAGACGCCATGGATAAGGCCCTGGGAAAGATTCACACTCCTAACGTCTTTGTATTTGATGACTTTAATGTTCACCACATGCCCTGTTTGAGTCATTCTAAAAGAACTGACAGACCTTGAGAGGCTACTTACAAAACCACTCTTCTCTATGATCTTGTAGAGATGGATGATTTTGAAACAAGATTTACTGTTTCATACTCAGGGAAAGCTTCTCTTTCAAATCTCTTTTTGACTTCTGGTTGTGAGCATTCCAAAGTCACACATTTACACCTTTACACCTTTACAGCAGAAGGAAAGTACCACCGTGAACTATTAAACGAAAATGCTGGAAATGCAAAAGGTTTCTGGAAATGTGTAGTCTTTATTTTCCAACGAAAAACTCTCAGTCTGTTGGAGGCAATAACAATAAAGTCAATGACTTCGTCATGAAATGCAGTGATTACTTCGCCAAGGCTGTCACCAAACTGAAAGAAAAAGCAATACTTCTAACGGAATTTGTATGAAAAAGTAAACAAAACTTTCAACAAAGAACCGCGACCAAATTCACATTTAGGTTTACATCAAACGTTTTTATTATGAAACAACTGAAGTTACTAAAAAGAAAGAAAGCAACTGGTGTAGACGGATTTCCACCAGGAATGCTTAAAGATTGTTGTGCATACATCTCACAACCTTTGTGTTATACTTTGAATATATCCGTAAGAACAGGAACAATTCCGACACTCTGGAAAATCGCAAAGGTTGTTACAATTCATAAAAAGGAAACATGATAGACACAGCAAATTACCGCCCTATCTCCGTGCTTCCTATCTTTCCCAAAATCTTAGAAAAAGCAGTGCACAGTCAACAAATGGATCACCTTGAACAAGAGTAACTCTTAACGGAGAGGCAGTTCTGTTACCGGAGAAAAAAGTCAACAAATATGCCAACTACTTTACTTGTAGACAGCATCAGATTCCAAGCTGACAAAGGTTTATTAGTTGGAGCAACGTTCATTGACCTATCCAAAGCATGTGACACTATCAGTCATGCTGAAATTGTAAAAAAAGTACCATCTTACGGAGTTAATGGAAAAGAGCTCGAATGGATGACAGGTTACTTATTTACATAGACAGCAATATGGACAAATCGGTGATCATTTCTCAAATCTTCCACCTTGTTATAACGGAGTTCCGCAAGGGTCGATCCTCTCACCCTCGTTGTTTATCATATCCTTTATCGATTTTATAAACAATTTACAAAACACAGAAACTATTATGTATGCAGATGACACAGTAATTTTCTGTGCTGGGAAGAACATCGAAACGATAGAACCAGACTTAACAGACAACCNGTTCTGTTACCGGCGAAAAAAGTCAACAAATATGCCAACTACTTTACTTGTAGACAGCATCAGATTCCAAGCTGACAAAGGTTTATTAGTTGGAGCAACGTTCATTGACCTATCCAAAGCATGTGACACTATCAGTCATGCTGAAATTGTAAAAAAAGTACCATCTTACGGAGTTAATGGAAAAGAGCTCGAATGGATGACAGGTTACTTATTTACATAGACAGCAATATGGACAAATCGGTGATCATTTCTCAAATCTTCCACCTTGTTATAACGGAGTTCCGCAAGGGTCGATCCTCTCACCAGGTAAAGAATAAAAAGTTATTTTGATTCAAACGAGCTAATCATCAACATGAATGTTAGCAAGACCGAGGTGATAATGTTTGGAACAGCACAAAGAATTGCGAAACAACAACGTCCACTAAATGTAATGTACAACTCCCAGTAAGTTAACAACACTAACTCTTTTGTTTGTGTGGAAATGTTTGAGAAGTAATAAACTGAGTGATAATTTTGAGAACTATTTTAAAGATATAAAACATTTCAAAAACACGAGAAAAAGTATTTTAAACCTCAGATTGTCAAAGTGTAAATTAAAATACGCAAAAAGGCCTTTTTATTTTATGGGAGCGAATTTTCTCAATGAATTCCCTTTGTTCAGTAGAGAAGAAACAAGTTTTATGAGATATAACAGCTTATTAAATAAATTTTTTACATGATTTAATATTTTAACACTACACAAATTTCTACTTTTGACACACTAATCGGACTTTTAACTTTTTAATTTTAAACACATATACTCTAAGAGGCCACATGTTGATAAGAATATTTATCTATTTTATTGTATATAAAAGTACTGAAATGTAAACACCCTCTGTAAATATTGTATTTTTTTACTGCTCATCACAGTAATTTCTATGTTCAAATCTGATGTTATGGAACTGGTGAGTCTCTGGATTATTTCTGGCAGACTGTCAGTGCTTGGAAAAGGGTGTTTTATGAACTAAATCCCAACATTCTGAGAATCTATTTTAGTCAGACTTGAAATTCAAAACTCCTGTACAATTTACAATTCTGGTAAACTGGTTATTCCTCCACTCTTTGAGGCAGTTTGATTTCTTCTGTTCCCTGGTGAAAAGGCTTATCTTTTTGCTAGATTATTTCCCACAAATTCCGCTTTAAATAATACCGGCTTTTCTTAGATTCTCATAGATTATTGACAAGCTTGATAAATATTAAGCTCATGGTTTAGATTTTATTCCAGTAGTTGTTTTAAAAAAATTGTTCTTCTGAGCTATCTTTCATGGTATCCAAACCATTTAGCCTTTCTTATCAGAATCTTGTTTTTCACCACCCTGGAAAGCTTTTGATATTGTTCCCGTCTTCAAGGATGTAGGTGACGCATCTGATCCTGGCAAATATCAACCTATGTGTTCTTTTTTCTTTCTTTCAACAACTTATCAATGCACTGGTGAAATTCTTGCAGAGTATAGGTCTCCTTCTTTTTTTGATGCTCATTATGCAGTATGGGTCCAGGTTATTTTGCTCAATTGATTTCATTTTGACTGTAACCATGAAACATGTCTATTTATGTTTTTGGATAAGTGTGGTGAAGGACAAGCTATAATGCTTAATATTTCCAAGGTGTTGGATAAGGTGTGGCATACTAGCTTGCTTCATAAGCTTCTGGTTGTGGAAGAGTCTTTGGAATCCCTTTATCTATTCTGTCAGATCATAAAATATGTGTCACATTAAATTGAATTACATTTTATGTGTATTTCATTAACACCAATGTTTCTCATGGTTCTATTCTTAGTTCAACTTTCTTTCTTCTTTACATTAATGATCTTCCTAGTAATTTGTTTCAATTTATCAACATCCCTGCTGATGACATTACTCTGTGCCTTGGCATTGACCACAAGGAAACTCAGCAGAAGCAAGTAAAATTTGTAGAAGCTTTAGAATCTGACACTCAGGGTGTCAGAACAAGGAAGGAAATGCCTGGGTCCTTTCCATGCTGCCAAAAACGCAACTAGTATCGTTTAATGAGGCGTTGATCCCCTATATTCTTCCAATATTTATGAAATAATATTCTGATCTTAACCTTGATGAGATTGACTTTTCTCTTTAGGAAGTTTTATCAATCAAAATAAGTGGTTTGTGAATTTTCCCAAAACTTTCTTTGTATTCATATGTTCAATGTACTGGAAAGTCTGCTTCTCAAAAGCTTGTTTCATTCTATTGTGCTAAAAATTTATTTACACCTATTGCCCCATCTGGGCAGATTCTCCGTCGTTTTATCTTGATGTTCTTGATTGTGTTCAGAGGGGTGTTTTTAACTTGATAAGGTTTACATCATGTGCTCGGTACGACATTTAAATGCAGCCAGTGATGTGTCTCTAGTCGGGAGACTATATTTCTGGGGAGAGTAGAGCGTTCCTTAAACATCAGAGCTCTCAGGTTTACCCTGACTCGAGGTTGTTGAACCTCTGATATGGGTTACATATCATCCACAAGGGCAAAAGGAGCTCAACAGCCTTGGAAGGGAGTTTATTTAGAGATGGTATATCAACAAAAATATTGAACGGAAGGCAACGGCAAACCAACGCCCTGTATTGCCAAGAAAATTATAGGCATGTAAACCACTTTGAGGGAAGCAAAGAGCGTGAAGGGAATCCAAATCAATGACTTGGATTTCTCGCTCGGTAGGGCAGCCCATGAAAAGCAAGTTGTGCCTGATAGTGTGTCTCCAACACAACGAAACCACCACTAAAAATTGGAACATGGAATGTAAAAATATTGCTTCAAAGTGGGAAGCTGGACAGTGAAGAAACAAGAAGTGTTCAGTTTAAAGATAAACGTTGTAGGAATATACGAAACAAGATGGACGAACAGCAATGAGTTCAACAGTTATGATTTTAGGGTATTATATTCCAGTGGAGTAAAACACGAGAGAGGAGTAGCTGTGATCTTTAACGAAGAAAGCGCGAAGAGCTTGGTAGGATGGTGGGCTTTGTCAGATGGGGTCATGCTAGTAAAACTGAAAGGAAAACAACTAGATATCAGCATCATTTAGCTAAATGCATCAACGACCGCAAGCAACCAAGAAGAAATTGAGGAGTTCTATGAAACATTGGCGAAGGTCAAAAAGTAATGATAGTCTACGGGTGTCACAATCATAATGGGTGACGTAAATGAGAAGGTAGGAAACGAGCCAGATTGAGAAATTGTTGGAAAGTTTAGGCTGGGACTATAAAATGAAAGGAGTTCAATGGTGTAAAGCAAATAAGTATGTATTAACCAATACAGCAACATTCATCCAGATTGTGGAATGGAGAAGTACAGGAGACGATGTCAAGAACCAGATTGACTACATAGCCATCAAGAGAGAGATAGGAGTGCAATTCAATAATAAAAGACATACCCAAGAGCAGACTGTGATAGTGATCACAATCCAGTCATATGCAACTTAAGGGTTAAGCTGAAGACAACCAAGCAAGGAAAGTTCAGCACCAAAATTGGAGGGCAGTACCCTGCTAGAAAACCAAGCCATTTCAGGTGAAAACGCTGTAACTGTCCAGAACCGATTTAAAGTAATTAAAAACCAAAGGAAAATGAAGTGGGAAATCTTTAAAAAACAACAGTATCTGCAGCAAAAGAATTTGTACCTAAACACGAGAAAAAATCAAAGAACAAGTGGATGATAAACAAGATCTTGAATAAAATGCACACCAGACAACAGATTTCCGATCGCAGCAGCAAGAATACAAGCTGGCGAACAAAGAATCAAAAATTAAATACAAGGAAGCCAAAGAGACCTTGCTTAATGAACAGTGTGAAGAGTTTGAAAGATGGAAAAGCAATAAATTGGGTGCTATACACAGAAAAATTAAGGGAATAACAGGTTTCAAAGATTGTTCTTCTACAGGCTTCATAAGATCAAGGGATGGAAAGGTCATAACGGAAAGAGAGGAAATCTTTAAATGCTGGACAAAATACACCAGAAAACGTTTTGCAGGTGACAGGAATAACAAGCCAGAAATAAGAAAAACCATGGAGGGACCAAACATCCTAAGATCAGAAGTTAGAGCCGCATTAGAAAAATGAAAACGGATAAGGCTGCAAGAGCTGACGAAGTTTTGACCGAGATGATTGTTGTACTAGAAGACTTTGGTATAGAAAAGCTAACTGATATTCTCGAAGCGGCGTTTGACAGCAAAGAAATCCTAGACGACCTCAGCAAATCGATCTTCAAAGGCCTCTCAAAGAAACATGGTGATATTGAATGCGAAATGCACAGAACAATTAGCTTCATGAGCCAGTTGATAAAAATTCTACTATCTATCTCAGGTCTTACCCTACTGCAAGAATTAGGGTAAGACCTGAAATAGATAAAGAACAGTCTAGGTTCGTTCAAGATGCCGACACAAGGAATGCAATATTTGTTCTGAGAATGGTATCAGAAAGAGCTACTGAGATACAAAAGGATTTATATGTGTGCTTTATCGACTACACAAAGGCATTCGATAAAGTGCAGCATGAAGAGCCCTTCAACATGCTAGAATGTTCAGATCTGAATGAAAAGTATTTCAGAGTTTTGCGCAACCTTTACTGGTAGCAATAAGCGTGCATGCGAATAGAAAATAACACGAGCTTATACACCAACATTAGAAGAGTCGTTCGACAGGGATATGTGCTTATCCCAGACCTTTACAGTGAAAGTTTTCTTCAAGAAATAACACCATTAGAGGGGATTCTCGTCGGAGGACACAACATTAACAACCTGGGATATGCCAACGATACGATCTTGATTGAAGAGTCAGAAAAAAAGCTACAAGAGATACGAGACAACGTAGCTGAATCCAGCAAAAGAAAAGGGCTTACCATAAACTGTAAGAAGACAGAATGTATGATAATTAGTAAACAAAAAGAGACAAACACTGTAAGATACTAATCGGGGAAGCCCTGATAAATTAGATACAGAATTTTAATTATCTTGGGATCATGATAACTGAAAATGGCAAAAGCAACCAAGAAATTATAAGACAAATTGGAATGGCAAAAGGGGAATTTGAAAAACTAGACAGCATATTGAAGAACAATAACATTTCTATGACGACTGAGATCAGAATGCTGAACTGCTGTGTATTTCCTTTCCTCGCATATGGGAGTGAATGCTGGACACTGTCGCAAAGTATGGAGAAACGAAAAGAAGTAGCAGAGATATGGTTTCTCAGGGGAATGATGACAAAATCTTGAGCAGAAACATTAACAAATCAGGAAGTGTTGGAGAGAGAGCAGGAACTAAACGTTTTCTTCAAGGAACCACCCGAAAAAGACAGTTGGAATTTTTAGGACATGATATGCGGAAGGAAGAGCTAGAACACCTCAGTATGACAGGCAGCATCTACGGAAAACGAAGCAGGGGCAGACGAAGAATAACATACATAACAGGCATAAGTAGATGAACGAACGTAGTGGAGGGGGGACTATTAACAGCATCAAAGGACTGAAAGAGGTGGAAGTCCATGATCGTCCATGTCCTATCCGAACATGGCATCGGAGAGAGAGAGAGAGAGAGAGAGAGAGAGAGAGAGACCGACAGACAGACAGACAGAAGGTCCAAATCGGTTTGTTTCCCTTCAACGTTTGTCTCATCGGTGGGATTGGGCTTGACTTAGTTTTTCTATAGGTTTTATCATGGAAATTGCTTTGATTAATTTTCCTTATTGGTGCCACCTCCGTTTGTTGCATTTCAAGTAAGTCGTTTCTTTCAACGTTTTCATCCTTATGCAGTTGTTGGCGGTTGTTGTAATAAATCTTTCTACGAGTTTTTTCTTCTTCTATGGAGTCGAGGACTGTGGAACTCTTTGGGTTCTGAGTGCTTTTCTACATCATGTAAGTTGAATGGTTTTAAGCCTAAGATTAACTGCTATCTATTGCCTTAACCTTATTGTTTTTTCTTTCTTCTCTTCTATTTTCACAATTCCAAAAGCCTAGTAGCATTATGTCCTGTATTGTTCTTAGCCATACTAAAAATTACTACCCTAAGTATTGTATTGCTTTATCTTTACCTCCTTTTGGGTCTTCTATTCATGTTGTTGTCACTGTAGAGACAATTTTTTTATGTAGTTGACAAGCCATATCATGGTAAGAATTTTTAATTTGGTTAGGCTGACTGGAACGGACTTCATCGATTTCTTTATGACATTCTTTAGATTCAGTTTTACACAAATCGGTTTGTGATGTTTCAACTGATACACTGAATACCTTCAGTTTCATATTGAACATTTGTACCAAGTCACTGTTGCAAAGTCCTTTTTTCAGTACCATGCTGGAAGCTTCAATATAATGGAAATTATTAATCTTAGGTTTCCTTCAGAAGGGCTGCTTTTACTTGTAAAAGGTTGTGGCAAGTAAGCAGTTTCTCTACTCTTTGTAGGTGCTTATTTTTCTCCATGCCCTTAAGAAGGATTTGAGCTCTGTTTTCAGAAATCTAGGATTAGTTGCACAGCTCATTCACAGGCTGATAAATCTAAAATCTGATTTTTAATTTAATTCTGGTAGTTGTCTTGGGGGTGTAAGGGTGTCCTAAAGGGGTACTACCCAGTGACAACCATCAGCTGGCCTTCGGGCGATGGACTCACTGGTCTCCGGAAGGCACCTAACTCTCACATCTGGCTCCAAGTAGCTGTTTGTGCGCAACAGCGGCCACACCCCGGTAAACCGTTTCAGCTGACGGGCCAAACGATGTGAGGGTAACCAGCAATTTATTGTTGGGATAGTACATGCCTCGTACTTTGCGCACGAACCGTACCAGTGGTGTGCACAGGCCACGAAGGAGGCCTCGTAACGAGTGGTCAACCACCGGTGGAAGGCAATGGCAAACCACCACCGTACAATGCCAAGACAATCATGCTTATGCACAGATCACAGTTCAACGATAACAGCGTTAATAGCTCTAATGCCCCAAGGGTATCTAGCGCTTCGCTCGGTCGGGATACTCATGTCCGACAGGTGACTCCTGACCGTCAGCCAGCTACTGTTCGGAACCGAAATTCTCTGAGGATTGGAACATGGAATGTAAGAACCTTATATCAAGCTGGAAAACTAGCCAACGTAAAATTGGAGATGGAAAGATTGAACATTAATATACTTGGCTTAAGCGAGACGAGGTGGACGGAAGCAGGATGTTTCAACCAAGATGGTTTCAAAATTATC
>RDPX01000437.1:271299-312255 GCA_003991215.1 Morbakka virulenta | reverse complement strand
TAAAGCTAATGAAGTGCAGATCACTTTCCATGGGCACCAGAATTCAAATTATGAACTGCTACATCATCCCGGTACTAACATATGGCTGCGAATGCTGGACACTAACACCAGCACTAGAGAAGTCTCTGGAGGCAACAGAAATGTGGATGCTTCGACGTATGTTACGAATCTCTTGGACAGAACGGGTGACGAATGCCGAAGTCCTCAGACGTGCAGGGTACAAAAAGCACCTCCTACTCACCATCAGGAAGAGACAGCTCTCCTTCCTAGGACACGTGATAAGGAAAGAAGGCCTTGAAGAACTGGCGCTGACGGGGAAAGTGCAGGGAATGAGAGGAAGAGGCAGACCAAGAAGGACATATATGAAGAGCATAGCAGAGTACACCAACACGAGTGAAGTGCAACTACTGAGGACAGCAAAGAACAGGGACCTGTGGAAAAGCATGACCGCCAACGTTCTGCGAGGACACGGCACCTGAGGAGGAGGAGTTGTCTTGAAAGAGTGTTCTTCTTTGCTGTCCGAAGTTTTTCAAAATAATTTCTGTCTATACGAGTCTTGTTTTCGATCTTCCTGTAAAGTTTCTAGTGTCCTTGTCTTGCAGATTGTAGGTAACTCATGAATCTGGCAATTGTCGACGTGTAAGTTTTCTTTATGTTATTATTGAACAGCGATTACGGAACGTATCTGGAGTTTCATGGGTTAGTCTGGCAAAGGATATGCTTCGCTCTAGATATTTCCAAGGCATTTAATAGAGTGTGGCACACCAGCTCGATTCATAAACCTCTTTGCTATTTTATTGATAAAAGGGTCTTTCATATCATTTTGTCACATCTCTCAGTTTACATAATATGTCACACTATTACAAATAATGAGTAGTCCATTAATGCTGGCATTTCTTAAGACTCTAATCTTTGTCCAAAGCTACTCCACCTTTACGTCAAAGATCTTCCTGATAACCAGCTTTAGTTCAACAACATCAATGCTACTGACAGTACCTTCACTTTGGAATTAGTCAGAAGGCAATTTAACAGAAACTAATTAAACCTCCGAAAGATTAGAATTCCTACCATAAGGGAGCCAGAGGATTGGGAGGGACATGGGTAGTTTCTTTCAATGCAGCAAAAACGCAAGTTGCCTGCTCAATGAAAAGATGACCAATGACATTCCTCCAGTATTTATGGAAAATTATTTTGACGTGAACCCTGGTAAGGTTGCTTCTCCTCTTAAGAAAAGGTCATGTCTGAGGATGCTTGGTCTGTCATTCTACTGAATGGAGTTGAGGTCTATCTCCAGATTACTAGATGTAGCTAAATATTTGTTGTATAAAAGCGAATCTAGGGCTATTTTTCTTTACTGACGCTATATTTCTTCTTTGTAGGATTGTTTCTTGGTAGAACTCTTTGGATAACGGGAAAAGAAGCAACTATGTGCAATACATCAACAAATTCTGAAATCTCATTAGCACTTTTTTCCAAAACAATCCTCATAGTAAGAACCAAACACTGAAAATAATTCAATTTTGTTTCACCAGCAGCCATAAAATTTTGCTAAGGGTTCTTCTCTTTTCTTACAACCACTGTCGGTCTAAAATTTGTACTGCTAAATTGGGAACAGTAAACTCCATCTTGTTTAGAATGACTATGATAATTTCATTAAAACTTTTCCTTTGGGACTCGCCGCGTTGTCCAGCTTAGATCGTTTTACCATACTGAAGTTGTACATATATCAAATTTTGACAAGCATGAACGCTTTATTAAGCTATGTCCAATGATCAAATTTAGTCGAAAAGTACTCGAGCCGTACGACTTCCGTTTAAATAAAATCTGTTGTTGCTTCACATAAAAGGCTCATTCTCTCGGTTTGAGTAATAGGAGGAAACAAAGTTCTTCTACTGGATGAAATATCACAGTCACATTATAAGTTTCTACTCTTTCGTTTTGATTTTCTTGCTGTGTATCTTGTCTCCTACACAAATAGGACGTCAATAGGTTGTTCGAGCATAAGTACACTTATTTCTCTGGTGTTACAAGTAAGTATTCCAGCATTTACACTAGCTACTCTGATCATTGTCAACCTCCCTCGTCCATTTTCTGGAACATCGAGGAGACAGTAGCTCCGCTACGCATCGCTTCTATCGTATAAATGACACACTCTGTTGAGTCCTTTCGTAATTAGATGAAGAATGCTTTTACCGGTCGGTTCCCTTTCTGATACCAAACCTTTTTTTCTTTATACGAACTTAGGACTAGTATCTTTCGATCTAAATTTCTATCTTCCACAATTGCTTCGTTACGTTTATAAAAGAAAGGGTTTAATGGTTTCCAGTCTTTTACTTTTGGAAGTGCTTATTGAATATTTTTAAGATGAAATCCCTCATTTCCCCCTATGAAACAGAGAAACGCGTCCAATAAACACCCTTACCTAAATAATCTTCCTTTCAATAACCATCGGTTTTAAACAAGCCCAAGTGAAATTATTTGCCAAGAAAAGGCTGGCAGAATTGCCATGGACAATAGTAACATCGTGTATTTGTTTTCTAAATTAAATACTTATGTTATTTAAGGCACAGTTCTTAAAACAAAACTTGGTTAATGTCTAAATTTCATAAGTCTTAAAGTCTAAATCAAATAAATGGGTTCCGCCAATGCCTAAAGAAAATAAGTGACTTGGAAAATGTTCTCTTTTGTTTTCCAAAGGCAGCTTTTTCCTTCATTTTGGTAAACATTGATTTATCAGTTCCATGATATATACAATTACTCACTTTGTCCTTTTGCCTATCAACAGAAAGTTTCTGATTTCATCTTCTTTCACACTGTTTCCTAATTCCGTGGTTTACACAAACTACTCATCGCGGGTGCTTTCTTTTGAAAAAACAGTAACAAGTAATACGTTTTGCATGATTGATGTTACATGATATGAACCTATCCATCTTTGGAAGACAACTCTATATAAAAGGTTTCTGTCTACCGTGTAGCGAGAAAATAATAACCACTATTATGTTAATTTAAAGGCTGTTTTTTGCGGTCATTTATATACCTTACTTTTAGAAAAAATTATCAAATATGTAATTGTAAAAAAACTTCCATTTTTGTGGTTCTTGATGAGACAATCACATTTCAGTCATCCAATTGTTTGCTTTATGACTTTTGGCAGCATTTGTAGAAATAATGGGAGTGTTGAAATAAGGATTTGGTTACTTTTGTCTTTGCTTTAAGTATCCATATGAAAAAAGGCTGTGAGGAGTGAAATCCTGTGATACTGTGGCCAGGAGCATCGAGATAACGGTGAAGTGAATTTTTTAAACATGAACAAGTAAGTTGTATATTTTCATGTTGCTTTTTTCTGTTACTTTTTTATGTCTTTAACCTGGATTTTGTGGGATTTTGGTACACTTAAGTAGATACCCTCTTCTATAGAATATTATCTATTGTATAAAAACGTGGAGTTAAAACGGTAAATCATAGAGGTCTATTGACTGTATGTAGGAACAAATTGGTCCATAAACATCTCGGGAATCTTTCGAATATATTTCCATCATATCAAACAAATTACAATCAACTTTGCCATGGGGTCACTTATTCCTGACACTACAGTGGTTCTACTAATATACTTTCCAGGGGTAAATTTTTAGAAGTGGTAAATCACTGTAAGATGTTTGAATGAAAAAAATAGGGGCATTCCAACAAGACAGATGAAGGAAGAAAGAAGAAAGATTTTAATATCGAATAGCAACAGAGATGAAATGAAAAATGGATGGAAATAAAAGAAGAAAAGTTATTCCATTACATTTAGAATTCCCATTGCGTTTGTTAAGTGCAACAGTACACATAAAAGCACCCTATTTATTTACATATCATGTTTAAATTGTATTAAAGTGTTGCGGCGGAGGAACGATGATGCCACAAATTATCAAAATCCTGAAGTAATTATCCCATTTGGATTTATCCAGTTGTGTTTTTCTATATCTGTATTAATCCATTAATAAAACATTAAAGAATTTCTTCTTGAAAAGCGCATTGGCGTCTGATTAGTTTACCTTTGATAAATGATCCCAGCTTAGAACTATCTTGTGGACAAACTTGCAGTTCTGAAGAAGCAAAACACTTACTTAGTACATTTTAAGTCTTGATTTATTCATATATGGTTGTAGACGACTAAACCAAAAGAAAAATGTATCTGTTCGGAGCAGTTTGCGCTCATGGAAGTTACTATACACGCTTTAGCAGTTATCTGACACCTGGAGGTTTCTAGGTAGTGGCCCTTGTAGGCTTTCATTTAGCAATGCTGTCGTATGTAATGCTATGGAGTAAGACATTGAATTTGTTACTACTTTTTTCCAGCAATGCTCACTCGAAATGAGGAAATTTGCTTTTTTACGTCAGAGTGGTATTCTAACTATTACGGCCAGCTCAAGCATAAAATATTCATTGACCTTTAGAGTAATATTGTCAGTTTCGTCCTTTGTGTCTCAAATTTTTCTGTATTTTCTTTCCATCATAAAATGTCATTCTTTTCTTCTTTACTCAACAAATCTAATGCTACCATTTTCCTGGGGTATTTGTTTGGGAAGTCAGAAATCCCTGTCGCATCTGTTCGATCAATTATCCTCAATATGAGCTAACTTATATATTGAGTGGAACAAATGAAGCACGAAATAAAGTCTTCTTTTATCTTCCCTTAACTCTTTTAGAGGTTGCAGTTTCGCTTTCAAAAACAGCAAAGCTTAGATTCTAACAAAAAGGTTTAAATTTAAAACAGTTGATAATAGGGTTCGTTCTTTTCATGTCAAACTATACATTATGTTAAAAAGAAACTATTTAGCTACCTGATAAACGATCTCAAACTGTGTAGAATCAACCTTTCTTAATAAGAAATGTTTGATGGAGTTAGTCAGGCGTGAGAAGACTAGACATAAAGTTACAGGGAAAATAGAGACATTTTTACCAGCCAATGAATTAAATCATTTCAATCAATCATACAAAAAAAGATCGAGGTTTCCGTAGCCCAATTCAATTTTCTTATCATGAAGAAAAAAATGAGTTAAAGTGTAAAAGAAAGTTCCAGACATAATACAAAGAAAAACTATTGAAAATAAGTTACAGTCAATAATACCTTTACTTTATAAATATCTTGAAGGATGAAATAGATTCTCGGAATTACAATTAACATAGGGTAGCTGGCATTGGGGTTTTATTAAGGTAAATTCTTCAAAGGAAGAATTGTTGCAAATAAAATCTATCGGTATGCTAGCGGAAACAAGAAATGTAGTTAGGAGTATAAAAATTAAATGAAGTTCAAAAAGAATGAAATCCTTAGATGAACGCCTCTCCAATAGAATAATAAGAAAAACATAGAGAGTGATAATAACACAAGTGAAGCCAACAAAAGTGATTTTTGGATCGAGTCGAAAATTTTTCAAATCCAAGTTGATCCCTTACTGTAAGTCCTTTTACTCCCATTGATTTTTATCTCTACTGTCCCAAAATCAAAGGAAACATGAATATTTCGTGTAGCCAATTTGTTATCCCAGCAAGAAGTTCATCATCTATAGATCTAGGTGTATCACCCACTTATGGTCGCTGTATTTAATATGTGGCAAAGCACTTTCATCCCTTCGTATTTCTCTTTAAGAGTAGTAAAATATCCAATTGGTATTAATCCATGAATATCAATGACATACAGAAAAACGCATTTCAGGTGTTTTTTTTCGACCTATAAATAGCCTTCAGTCAGCAGGAATGTACTTGGTAACACCTAATTTCGTGTATACACCAGGAATACCTTTAGAGAAAACGAAGTTTAGTTGACCATTGATAAAAATTTAAAAAAATCAAAATCTTATCTCAAGTTCTGTAGAAAGTAATTTTAGTATCATGCTGTAAAAGGTTTCGATCTTTTATTCGCGATGTCAAGACTTAAGAAGATTCCTTGCATAACCAAAGGCCCCATGTCAAGTCATTTAGATTCTCTTGGCCAAATAGTACTGATTGATTGAAAAGACCTGCAAAGTCTTCATCACAATCATCATCATCATCATCATCATCATCATCATCAGTAATTTTTTGTGAATATTTGGCTCCTGATCCAAAAGTTCATCAATAAAGAGATCGGCCAAATTCTTAAACATAGATATCGGAATGTCATTGCTATGAGTTAATGGTCAAATTGCTGATGGAACATTTTGATAATTCAATGATTCGTACTTCTTTTATTTGCCTCAGTAACATTGATAGAACAGAACTAGCGGTCGTCAGTATGATTTTTAGGCTCCCTCCAAACCATAGGTATTCCAAATGTCAATGATTTTCTGGAATATGCATAACACCATAACAAACTTTCCTTACAAAGTTTGATATAGGTTTTCTATTGTCTGCAGTTTTATAATTCACCACAAATACAACAAAAGGAATCAGAATGATTTTTGCTGTTTTTGCTGTATCTAGTTGATGTCATTTTTTATGCAACTAAAAGTGAGAACCAATATGTTATCCTTCAGGCCTATTCAATGACAAAAAGGGAATAAATCATTACCAGCTGGGGGCCATCCAATGTGAACCAACAATCAAAGCCGCTTTTTCACTTATTTATACTGCCATGTGGCATAATATTTTCACACCTTTTTCACATATGATTTCTACTTTTAAAACGCCTACGTTATGCTCACCACGTATAAAAGATTATACTCAAAGTAACGTAGAAACTATTTACCTAGTATAAAATCACTTTATGTATGCTAACCCATGTGCATATGATCCTCAAACTCTCTAAGGAATTGAATATACCTGTAAAGAGAAGGCAATTTTTCTATTTGAGGCCTAATACAGGCCAAAAAAATAGAGCTAACCAAAGAAAATTAATATAATTTTTGTAATAAGCACCTCATAATTACCAAAAACAGACTTTATTTTGCTGACCCTAAAATTTGAGTTGACCAGTTTTTTGCATGGTTTCTTTCATAACCTCTTTTCTTTTTTCAAGTACTCGATATCACTGAAAGACTAGTTACTAACGTTAGAGTTACTAGGAATTAACTTGTACCTCCTCAATCTTTCTATGATTGTAGTCTTTTCTCTGCGGACTGCAAGATTGTGGAACTCCTTGGGTTCTGAGTGCTTTCCTACAACATACAATTTGAATGGTTTTCGGTCTAATGGTAACTCTTATCTCTTGACTTAATCTTGTTCCTTTTTTTTCTTTTGTCATCTTTACAGTTCCATACCCTCAGTGGGGTTATGGCTCATACGGCTCTTAACTATTTTCTTGCAACCTGTGTGAATCGTATCCCTCAAACGTTTTATCCTAATGCACTTGTTGCTTCTCGTTGTAATAAATATTTCTGTGAAAGTAGATTATTTCCTTGGATGACTAGGTTGAGGAACTCTTAGACTTCTGAGTACTTTCCAGTATCATATGACTTAAATTATTTTAAGTCTAAGGTCAATTTTTATCTCTTGTCCTGACCTCTTTTTTCTGTTCTTCACAGCTTCACAATTTCTTCACAGTTTCATTCACTTTGTGGCTTTATGTCTTGTATCGTTCTTGACCATTAAAAAAGATCAAATATTGATTTCCTAAATATACATCATCCTTTAACTAAAGGCCTCCAAGAAAAGGCAATCAAGCGTGATGAGAATCTAGAGGGATACCTTGATAGAATAATCAACTATATCTTTTTTTCCTCTTATGTGCAAGGGCATTGATTTATTTCTTTTTACTTTATTTTGAACACTATGAAGATTGGTGGGAATCAAGACTTACCTTGATAAGATCAATGAAATCTTTCTTCTTCCTTCTTTTTTCGCTTGATATCAATTTATTTCTTTTTACGTTATCTTCTCACTCATGATTATGATGATTATGATGACCACATTTCACTAATTACAATTATCAACTACCTTTAATGACCACCTTTAGAAAGAGCCAAATTGCTAGTAATTTCATGCATTGTTCTCCATTAACAAATAATTTTTCATTTTGCAATTACCGAATTCAGACGCTGGTGTGTATAGCTTTTAAAGCAGTTTATACCAGTCGGGGTGTTTTAAGGCATCTATCAAGCAAATAGAGAAATAATTATTGTTTATGGTACCAAATAATGTGAGGCAAAATAAAACATTTCTCATAGTTACACTGCTAGTAGCGGTATGAGTACGAGAAATTTTCAGGCTTTAACTTCGGCTCGGATCCCTCCGTCTTTTTGCCTTGGGAACCTCAGTACGTCAAGGTGATTTGGGTAACTCTTTCGTGATAGAATACGGCTTTCATATCTTTATATCTCCCATAACCGCAAATGGTCTTTCATGTTATCACAATAAAATTAATGAGTTTGTCAAATCAGGGCCGACCAAAACCTCTCTATTGAATGACGTCCCTGCGTACTCAAGTGAACCATCGAAAATGATTTGAAACTTGTCAGGCTTGTTTGGGTTTACAGTGTGGGTTTTCGCGAGTCTCATTCCCAGGTTGCGAAGTCATTTCTCTGCTATTCTTTTGTTGTTCTGCAATCTCGGCTGTTCTTCTCTAAACGGTATATCCAGGCTACAATGTCCATCTTGCAGGCGCCATGACTGATAAGATATCTGTGACACCCTGTCTTCTTTACTGGAGGGATAAGCCCTTGAGCTGGCTTCGAGTAGTAGGCATACATCCAACTTCACTGTCCCTGGTAAAAAGGTCACTCCAGGGACAAAAACAATATGACCACATTACAGAGTTGGTTATGTAAGTTGATCGACCACCTGACCGTCATTTGGGATAGACAAAAATACTCATCTTTGGGATTTCTTTGTAATAATTTGTAGCCACCATTTGATGCTCCACTAAATACAGCAGCTTAGAATGCTGGTCAATCTCAGACAATGTAGATATTTCAAATTGAAAGCAGCATTCTTTAGCAACTCAACCATTTTGTAATATGTACTATCAAATACCACTTTGGATGAAGATATAAATGGCTTCAACCATGTTTAGTCTACATCACAGTGAAAACTTCAGAAATTGGTTATTGTAGTGGGAGAAATAAATGTATAAATTGAAAGGGTGAAAACGAAAATATCGTAGGTCATTTTTTGGTAGTTGAAAGATGTGTAAGAGAAACTAAATGGATTAAATGGTATATTACAAAATGGACGAATGATTGTAAACACTTGGTTTTCACACCAAAAGACACGATTGTGGGCCTGCAAAATTACGATGACAGTGTCAAAATCCAAATCGGATGTTTATATGAAAAGATATCCGTTTGTAGACTGTAATTTTAACCCTTTACATTTGCTTTGAGAGCTCCATGTTAAAGTGTAAAAAATGCGAAGACCTAAAATTACGCCAAAAGGACATCTGCGGTATATAGACGACGTAGAAAAACTATTGGATGATAACGAACAGAAGAATGACACTGAACAAAATTTTTAAAAAATCTAGACAACTACAGCATAAAGCTGTAAAGGGTATCCCCAAAGGTTGGGGAAAAGAAAAGAAAAATGAAATGTAAAACCTAAGGAAAAATGCTGCGAGGTGAAAGGAAAAGCTAACTGGTATAAGAATTTGAGTAGATTAGTAAGAGACAGGAAGGCAAGGTTAGATACTTAAAATAAGGATGCAGAGAATCGAAAAGAAGGTAGCCAAATGGACACAAAAAAGATGACAAAAAGAAAGACAGCTAGCGCTGAAGGTTTAGTTGTGAAGATGATTACAGGGCTTTATTTCAGCCACAGAAATTGACAAATATATATATATAAAAGAAAGGGTCAATCCCACAAGACCTGTGTAAATCCGTAATTATTACACTACTTAAGAAGGCGAGAGCAAAAATTTCAGGCTTTACACGACAGTCAAGTCTGATAAATCAAATAACAAAGCAAACACTTTGAAACTCCTAAATCATATGACACGAAAACCATGGAAAAAAGTTTCTAAAGGTTAGTATTAGTTTTTGTCAGATAAACGGACAATAAATAAAATCTTTATGTTGCAAATCTTGTTTGAGAGACATTTTTACTTTTGCTAATGTTCTTAAGTGTTCGATTGGGTGCAGAGAAAACCCTTACTCCAAACGGCAAAAGAATTAGATGTAGACGGACGAATATCAATTTTTCTTTTAAATTTTTCCAATACCAAATGACTGTTGTCGGATTAGGGGGAGATTTGTGTAAGTAGATTTGGATAAAGGAAGGAGAATGGTAAGAGAACGTAAATTTCAAGACTCCTTTTTATTCTATACAGAAATTATTATGAAAAAAATCAAGAATATAAGAGAATACTTGTGAAAGGAATAAATATGAATAACAAGCTATTTTTGCCACACGTTATAAATTCCAAAGTTGCTTGATACCGTATTCAACGAAAGTGAAAGAATGAGATCATCGTTATATCAGAAGACGACTTTCAGTATAATGATACTGCAATGCTGAATATTTAGAATAAATATTCTCAATAAGTGGAGAAGTTCAAGTATTTCTGGAGTATGATAACTTTAAATGGGACGTGTGAGAAAGAGATTAAGAAAAAGGTAGCAATAGCAAAGGCCGGTTTTTTAAGTAAGAAGAATTTATTGATGATAAAAAAGAAAAAGAAAGTACATGACACTGGATTCAACATGTTTTGAAGGAAAAAGGAATGTTAAAGGATCTAGTTGAGTATAAAATAATAGAAAAAAGAGTAAGAGGAAGGAAAAGTTTGAGAATGTTGCATGAAATAAATGCAAGCACTGGAGCTTATTAGGAAATGAAGAATAAAGCGAAAAACAGACAGGACAAGAGAGAATGGGTGGAATTGTCTTTCTAGCAGACAAGAACTGAATAAACTAAACAATTATTTGATATGAAATTAAGTTAACTCTAGTCCTAGGATCTAGTCGCTTAAATCATAAGGCTGATCCAGGCTCTTGTATGTTTGCAGATCGTGGATTACAGTAAAGGTAGGAAGAACACACTAGAGGTTGCAGAAATTTGGTTGCTGAGGAGGAGGTTGAAAGTACGGAGGGATGAGAGAGTTGGAAATAACCAGTTTCAAGAGAAGGAGAGCACAAGCGGAAGTCTAATAAAAGCTTTGAAGACAGTGTTAAGAGGAAGGACGATTGAAGAAACGTGACAGATAATGTTAATATCTGATAAAGCGTTTGAAGAGAAAGAAGTGATATATGGATAATTATAGAAATATTTTTAAAAGCAGCCCAACATACATGAAAATCAGACATCTGGAATATGCAGCCTTTATCATTTCACGTCGAGTATAAAATTATACTTAATGAACAAATATAATGTTTTTTATATGCAATGTAAACGAAAGGCTTTTTGAGAACAAAAAATTGTAGTTGTTCTTTTGACAATGTACTAGAAATTTATTAAATGTAACCTTATCTCTTCATTTTACAGGGTGTTTTTTTCTGCAGGAAAAAAAAGCTAGGACCCATTGGTACTCGAAATAGTAAAAGCATTTTTAAGAAGAATAAAGTGTATTAAGTAAAACAATTAAGAAAATATGACTTTAGATACATTAGACCTAAAAGGAACTGAATCACAAGAAATAAAAAAGGATGAAAAAATCAACAACCAAAAGCCAGTTAAAAAGGATAAACAAGCTACTTCAGAACGAAAATGGATTTTATACAAATATCGATGGTTAATGTTGTTCTGTTATTGTTCCCTTTCAGTATCAACCCATTCTGGATATTTTATATTTACGTCCTCCAGCCACTTAACAAGAACATTCTACATGATAAGTATAGTAGCTGTGAATACATTGGACATCGTGTACGATTTATTTATTCCACTGGCAATCCCTTTCTCGTACTTTGCAGATACTTGCGGTCTGAGAGCAATTTTAACAGCAGCATCATGTCTAAATGCTTTAGGAGCCATGACCCGTTTCGCTTCCACCAAACAAAAGTCCTACGGACTTCTTGTGGTAGGAAGCTCTATTGGAGCGTTTTCTTTAGCAGGTATTCTATTTCTGCCACCAAGAGTAGCCGGAAATTGGTTTGGTGAAGAAGAAAGAGCATTAGCTACAGGAATAATGGTCGCATCAGACAGCGTTGGTATGATTTTAGGTATAGTAGAATCTGCAATTTTCCTAAAATCAAGTGATAGTATGCTTACAGTTGGTGACGACTTTAAAAATATTGTAACTACTCAAGCTGTACATGCTATTGCTACTTTTGTGTTTGTGGTTTTTGCTGCCAGAGATAAACCGCTTTCTCCTCCAAGTTTAAGACAAGCGAAAGAGTACAAGAAACCGTTTTTAACAGATTCAACTGACTTAAAAAGTTCATTTGGGCTGTCAAATGGTATTGTATCCAATACAAATCCAATAAAACCCTTGAATACCAAAGAAGAGAGTAATGTTCTTAATCATTTTCATTTGTTTAATGGTGCTCAGAATGATATAAAGATAACGTTTTGGAAGGATATCTTATATCTTTTAACGAATCAAAATTTTTTTGTCATTGTTACAATGAATTGCATGGCCCACATTGTAGAATCAATTTTTACCATTTTTCTTAATGAAAATTTAATCATCAAATTTCCTGACAAAGGAGAGATGATCAACGTTATGGCGATTACCGGAATTGCCTTGGGTATCATTGGCAATGTAATCGCTGGTTGCATACTTCAAAAATTTGGTTGTTACTTTCTGTTAACCTTTGTGCTACTTGGAACAATGTTGGTAGCTGTGTTTTCATTTTGGGTTCTTTATATACATACATTACAGTTTTATGCCATGTTCTGTGCTGCCACACTTGCATTAACGACAGGTATGTCCTACTTTACTGTTGCCTTTGAACATGCTGCTTATCTTACTTCACCAATATCTGAAAATCGATCTGGTATGTTACTTGTCTTATCATCTGGAGCTGTTAATACAATTTATGGCTTCGGAGGATCTAAAGTATTGGAGTTTTATGGTCCTTCTTCCTTTTTCAGCATCTCAATTTCTCTAGCTTGTCTTTTACCCATGTTGCTGCTGAGCTGGAAGATAAAGGATTGGGTTACAGACGCATGTAGGCGTGCAGAAACTGTCAAAAATTAGAAAAGCTGTGAATACATAAATTAGTACAGTGAATGTTGGGTAATGAAATTTTCTAAAATTAGAAGTCGAAGAATGAAATAACCATTCTTAAATTATTTTTTTGTTCATCATTTACAAATCACCAACCAGTTCTTGCATCCCTTCCAATATTAGTGATTCTCTTGCTGTTATTTTCTGGTTTTGATAGTATCCAATATTGGCATTTTGGTGGCGAGCGCTGGTCACATTTTATGTTGCAGATCTATTTATGAGACATCTTTCTAACAAATTAAACTTCAAGAGACACTTGCCAAAAGTAGGTTCTTAATCGGTGTAGATGTTTTGAACGTTTGAGACTCAAATCTCTCTTTCAAACAATTAACAAGGAGGTCAATTATTTCATGGCACCATTGACAGTCCAAGCTATTTAGAGCTTCGGAAAGATAGGGTGCAGCAGTTGATTGGTAATCATCCAAATGTTAATGCATGGGAGATTTTGATTTATTTTTCTCCTTTGTGTACATCATATCACTTCAAGCTACTCCCTCAATATTGGTTTGAATATCACCAAATAGACTACCCCTTTTATCCAAAATTTTTCTAGCATAGAGATTTTATCAAGTTACCATTATATTTCCATGTTAAATTCGCCATATATTTAGTGCTTTCTCCTGAAATCTTTTTCTTCCAGTAAAGACACCAGATCTTATGCCCAGCATATTTGCTCCTTCTTAACTATGCACTCTTAACTTTGATAAAGGATAATCAAAACTTGCAGAGCACCAGATGCATCCCCGAAGTTCCTTCCACATTTGATGTTTTTCCTTCCACATTTGACTTTTTTTAACAAAACTTGCAAAGCATCTGATGTATCCCCGAAGTTCCTTCCACATTTGAAGTTTTTTATTTCATAAAAACCACAAAAATGTTCATTAACTTTAAAACTTTCATGGTTTATTTCTCGTTGGCATGTGGATAAATTTTCTCGATTAGCAACTCCACTGAACTAATCTGCCAGTAAACCGAGAATAGGACTTTTGGCAACCTTATCCTGTATCTTTCTATTAATTTCATTTGCCATCAGAGTACGAAATTCCTTTTGAAAATCACCAATTTCTTCAATCAATTTTGTGACAGGAGTCTCTTCTTTTTGTCATCACTAAAATAAAAATGCAAAAGCTGATTAAATAGTTGTTTTCACCGTAAACCCTTTGGAAAGACGTTTCTGTCCCTCTAACAATAGGTCATAGTCCATGACTAACAATGACGTCTTTTTTGGTTCATCCCATCTTAATTTCTTAATATTGGAATTTAAACTTCGTTAAAGTCCCTTAACAAGGCTCCCAATACAATGTAATGAAAGCGAAAGAGGAAATGCATGCCACGTCTTTTTGCTTTTATTGCCCAATTGAGTTCATCAAATTATCATCATAGTCAGTGCCGTCATATTTGCTCGAACAGCATGGCCGGATCAAAATAGCTGCAACTGGTGCAAATGTACCCGTCAAATTTGTTAAAAAATTGTTGTAAAGTGTTTCACTTAGCATTAATTTTGTTCCATAGAATTCACTGTTTTTTTTGTCTATTTGAAGAGAATGAACCGTATTTAAAGCCAAGCCAAAGAATAAAATTCGATTTCACAATGACGCTGGGAACAGCTGATGTCCCGCATCTTATTATTGATATTTACCTTTGTCGTGGAGGCTGTGTATTTTCTTGAAATAGATTTTCAAAATTTGGACTATGCAATTATTCTTGTACTGCACCGGTGTCCATCATATCAAATCCACACGACATTTCAATTGTTGACAGTTGATCAGGAAGATGCACCGGCCCCAAGCCTTTTTCACAGATGAAATATTTCATTTGCACCTTCTAACCGGTGCAGCTCAAAGTCCAGAGGCACGGAGTGAGGATCTGTTACTGAGAAATCATGGGAAGTAAAATGCTTCAAGAGAAAAATTGCTTCAGAGAGCCACGGCTTGAAAAGTTTAATGGTTTTTTGGTTTGACTGAATTGCCGCTAGGTGAGAAGACAAAGTGATGTTGATAATTTGATGAATGTCATGAATAATGTTGATAAGGACGTTGACGAGGTGGAAAGTGTTTTTCCTTGTGGAAATAAAACCAGAATGCGTTTTATTGACATATTTAATGATGCAGAGACTTAAAATTAAGGCGAAGAGGACAATGCATTAATAATGATGGATTTATTTTATTGAACAGCAATAACAAAGAAATGTATTCAATGACTGTTGAATCTGATTGTGAGGAACAAAATGTAACTGTTCATATTATCTAATGTAGGGTTGGTTTTCAATTTATCGTCTTCTTAAGGCATGCTTCTTTGCTCATCAGAGGATCAACTGTTCAATTTTGTGCCTTCTTAATTCTTTAAATGTACTTGTCAAGCATTACGCTTCGTACTTGTCAGGTTTCTTACAAAAATCCGTTAAATGGACACGGTTTATAAAAAGGGGTGTTGTCAGAAAAAATTTTCAAACGCTTTCACGTTGATCTTCCCCTGACCAACAGAAGACACTTTTGTGTTTTGACAAGGTTTTGCAAATGCTGATCCTGAACATCGGGAGGTGGGTGGGGGTGATTAAATCTATTTACAATTTGTCAATTATTATTCTTTTTTTATCTACATGGTATATACCGTAGATGGTATATACTGATGGAAAATCAATATTAACTGTTTTAGAAAACTAAGGTGAACTGTGTAAAAGATTTTTGGATATCGGGAAGAGCAATATTTAGAGGTGTTTTAGAATTGAGTTTGTATCACATATTTTAGCTACTCTTCATAAGACATGGTGGAAGTAATAGAGATTACAATTAACTGTGAAAGTGATTTTTGGAATAAATCACACGGAAGAAATGAAATTGCCTTTTCTTCTGGAAATGCTTGTGTTTTTAATTGTTATCTGTTAAGCCAATGAGTAAGAAGAGAGATTTCTGTAATAAGTTTAAATATAAGAACATCAAATTGTTTCATAGTCGATGGCGTTAACTGTATTTCATCCGTCTATGCACAATTAGTCACATAAAATAACAAGAAAAGAAAGGTTTTCAAATTCATGGGGGACAAGTTTCAGTTTCAGAGCAGTCATCTTTAAAACAGCTTACATTTCATGTACTAAAAATTTGTGTTTATCTATTAGTTACACCACCTTTACAAATACATTGGTGTGCGAATTTGTTTACGATTTGTTTTCACTAAAAATGCTTAGCAATTTTCGCAACAAAGCACAGTTTTTAAACATGCTGGCTATGCCTACTACAATAGTTAATTATTTCAAAAAAATTTTTAAGTTACATAACAAGCATTGTTTTTAAGACAAGATGTATGTGCTTATATTAAATGAGCTATCCTTACGACTGCAATATTTTAAAATTCGTAACATCAATAGTACATGGCAATTGGTTAGGTCAATGTAAGCCCACAAAATATAAGAACACTGAAAAAAAGGGTAGTGAATGGGGTCAAAGGGTATTTTTACCATTTCACTTTTATGTCGTACAAAATCAAGCTGTTAAAAATTTGTTACTTAGTAACTATATGCTTAACAGCCCCAGGGTTGATTGCTCTGAAATTTGCAAGAATATTGCACCAGCAAACTCACATGATAAAGAAACAATCTATGTCAGTAGATTAAAAAAGCAAGGTAGTGACACAGATTTCAAATTAACAACTGAATATATTGATATCAGTTTTTCAAACTTCTTCTGGTTGGGAAGTATTCAAAGTTTGTGAGGAATAAGGAAAGTTAGCTTGTGCAAAATTTCTGTACGAGTGGTGTGAATCAAAAACTGATTTCAGTGGCCTGCAAAATGTTAACACTTTCCCACCAAAGTGCTGTGCACATTGGTGAAGTCATTAGGTATCAGCTGATTGAAATAAACAAGTATCTTCATACTAAATCGGATAATATTGACATTTGCAAGATATTTGCNACATGATAAAGAAACAATCTATGTCAGTAGATTAAAAAAGCAAGGTAGTGACACAGATTTCAAATTAACAACTGAATATATTGATATCAGTTTTTCAAACTTCTTCTGGTTGGGAAGTATTCAAAGTTTGTGAGGAATAAGGAAAGTTAGCTTGTGCAAAATTTCTGTACGAGTGGTGTGAATCAAAAACTGATTTCAGTGGCCTGCAAAATGTTAACACTTTCCCACCAAAGTGCTGTGCACATTGGTGAAGTCATTAGGTATCAGCTGATTGAAATAAACAAGTATCTTCATACTAAATCGGATAATATTGACATTTGTAAGATATTTGCAGAGTACTTCTACCTGTAAACGTACTGTATATACCCAAATGATTCTTATTTAATATTAGATCACCCACTTTATGAATACCAACTCCGCATAAAAAAAAGTTCTTCATAGCTTGGCAGAGGCTAGTTGAAAAATACAAACAAAAAGTAATTGTTATCACCAGTCTGTCCATGTAGTTTTGTTTGCATTTTTGTTCCTATTATATTTTTATGTTTTAATCACCATCCTTATTTCCCTTTAATACTCGTGGACAATTGTTCTGATTTAAATCCTTGCGAGGTGTTTTCTCCTCTTGCGGAATGCTCATACCTAATGATTCTTAGTTTGTGATTTTCTTCAAATGTTTCTTTGGGTTCTTATATTCAATTTATTTGTAAGTTTATTTCAGTAAGGTTTGTTCTTTGTATCACACTAAGAGTTACGTGCTCGTAAGGCCATTTTGCATCACTGTAGATCTAAGATTCCTCCTTGCAAGAGGTTCTGCTGTCAAATCTGGACAGGTATTCCTGTATCTCATGTTGATATTCTTATTAAAATTTTTAAGCATGTTTGTAACATGATAGGTTTAGAAATTGCTGGTACATTTTACTCTTCATCCCATAGGCGACGTGTGTCTAACCTTAGTCTTTTCTCTAGGGGATGTCATGGAAAGTGTTCCGATGAGCTTTTCTTGCTAGTACTATATCAGTCTGTTGCATGTCTTTGACTCGTTTTTATCAACTTCTTATCCTCATACAGTTTTTGTTCTCAAATTAAATAGATCTTTCTTTGGATGTAGTTTCTTTTCTCAGACTGCTACCTTGTGGAACCATCTAAAACTCTTTTCTCTTGTTTTATCTATTTTTCTCTCCGTTCTCTTTCTTTTATTCACAGTTTCACACGTGTATTGGATTTATTCCTTGTCTGATTCTTAACCATTGACAGAATAAATATATTTAATTGTTGATTGTCATCCTAATCAACAGACCAGCAAATGCAGAAAGGAAAAAAGGGACATTGGTGGCGTTAAAATTGATCTTTTGACTTAAGTAAATTTATTCTAACTAAACAATAGAAAGGTATTACATAAATGTCTTACTTACGTAAAACTCCTTGATCATAATAATCTAAAAATTCTAGGCCATAACAATGACACCATTTATACTTGGTGGGTTAAGGGAAGCCACATGGTCACACTTAAACTGGTCTTATACGTGTCCACTTATGTCTTTTGATTTATTTACCTAGTTGGTGAAGAGGATGTTAATCTTGTGGCAAGACTACTAGCTACAGAATTCATTTAAACCGGTCATTGTGGGGCGTGTAATTGGTGACTGAAATCATTACTTAACATACCGTCTCTACTTAAAGTATAATTTTTGTAGGGCAATTGGATATTTTTTGTCTTCAATCAACAAAATATGCACAAAATTACAACTGCTGGTTTTTAACAAAGTCGTCCTAAAAATAGTTAAAGCTGAAAGGAAAAACTGATCTTACTAGAAAACAGTTTTGTAGCTCGTGCTACAACATCCTTGGACTTAGTGTAGAGTGTAGTTTTCAATAGTATTCAAAAGAGTAAAAAGAAACCAATAGTTGAAAGAGTTGCTTGGAAAATTTATGTCGAATTGTCCAGCTTCATTGGTTTCATTGGCAAGACCAAAGCAAATTTGATCAATTTTTCATAGAATGGTAGTAAGTCTGCAGCAAGGACATTTGGTATCCATATTACAACAGTACGTAACCAACTTAGTGCACGAGGATGTGACGCAGTCTTTTAACCATTGTTCCAATGAAACGATCACTTTCGACTTACTGAAGGAGATAGTACTTCCTACTATTTGTAAAGAAAATCACACAGGATTGAGGTAAAATGTGGATCACTGATGTCTTTTTACAATTTATGCTCATGTTTTGCTCGTTACAAACCCTTCACAACAAAGTACACACGTCACAATAATACACGTGTGTTTGTTCCTGTTTACTGTAAATAAGAGTGAACTGAGCTGGTGAAAAAAACGAATGGAGTCACTTAGAGGACACGGTACAGAATAATTTGACCAACTATTTCCAGACTCCTGACATATCTGTCAATAAAAAAAGTAAAGCTTTTCTGCAAAATGAGAGCCATTGACCTGGTGTTCAGAAATCACGCAGAACTAAGGAAGAAATGCCTCACCTGACGACAGTGTAAACACAATTTACACTAACTCGAAAAGGCACTTCGTGCGATTTGAGTGTTAAAGTTGTATCTTTATTTTCTTTTCTGGCAATATATTGTTGTTGATGGTTTGGGAAAGTCTTGATTAAGGGAAACGATTGGCCGTAACTGGAGTTGGACACTTTCACAAGATTGTAGACAGTTGACATGTGATTGAGCATGTGGGTTTGTTTCTGCCTCGCACTTCTGCAAAATCAATGATATTGTTATCCTCCATTTGCGTTAGTAAAATATTTCACAAATGCAAACGTGGAGGATTTCCAGTTGTCATTAATATTAGTATTTTATTTCAGTATTACTAGGAGCACAGGTTATTCCAGTTTTACAGCTTCTAAAATAGAGACTTCTGATCTTGTGTGATATGATATGATATATGATATGATATGATATATATGATATGATTATGATATGATATGATATGATATGATATAATATAATATATGATATGATATAATATATGATATGATATGATATATGATATGATATATGATATGATATGATATGATATGATATGATATGATGATATGATATGATATAATAATATATGATATGATATAATATATGATATGATATGATATAATATATGATATAATATATGATATGATATAATATATGATATGATATAATATATGATATGATATAATATATGATATGATATGATATATGATATGATATGATATGATATGATATGATATAATATAATATATGATATGATATAATATATGATATGATATGATATATNTGGACACTTTCACAAGATTGTAGACAGTTGACATGTGATTGAGCATGTGGGTTTGTTTCTGCCTCGCACTTCTGCAAAATCAATGATATTGTTATCCTCCATTTGCGTTAGTAAAATATTTCACAAATGCAAACGTGGAGGATTTCCAGTTGTCATTAATATTAGTATTTTATTTCAGTATTACTAGGAGCACAGGTTATTCCAGTTTTACAGCTTCTAAAATAGAGACTTCTGATCTTGTGTGATATGATATGATATATGATATGATATGATATATGATATGATATGATATGATATGATATGATATGATATAATATAATATGATATAATATAATGTAATATAATATAATGTTGAGGAGTGATATTATTTAATCAAGTTCGCTTTGGGAACTACAGATACAAGCCTAGAAAAGTGGAACCTGTATTATGAAGCTGTTCCTTGCAGGTTGCACCTCCTTTTTAGCAAAAGCTATGCATTTCATTTTTTCTTATGAATTTAGTCTTTCGTCCCACATGTTTTATTAATTGATTATGGAATCAAATATAATTATTTTATCTGTACTCCGCCACTAATGATAAAAAGTTTGCAAAATTGTAAAGCAATATGGTGCTTTCTGGATTTACTTCAGAGCATCCACGTATATCTACAAACGTATTCATCCAAACCAGTTTCTTTGTAACCAAGCATTCTCATCACTGACATCTCCACTTAACATTGACACTTTGTCAACATCCTGTTTTCATCTTAGGTGTTCGTCAATGTTCTTGACATAAGGTAAAATTTTCTTTTCAGGAGTTTCTTTTCGTCCTTATAAGGCCAAGTGTTTTTGTCTACAGCCCTCTGGACATCCTTAGCATCATAACCAAGGTAAATTACTTCTTTTCTAAGGTCGTGTTGGTTTGAATGTATGCTCCTTGCTTTTCCAGACAGAGTGGTATTGACACTATTACGAGCTGAGAACCAGTAGTGTGATGTTATTGAGGTACTGTTAAGTGTGATTTGATAAAAACTGTGCAACCTGCTTGCCCTTTTACCAGAACATCAATAAAGACTAGTCTTTCCTCTTTTTCCATGGTGAATATGTTGAAAATGTGTAATCTGTTTACGTGTTCAACGAATCCTTATAGATGATATTCTTTAATTTTTGCAAAGACATCGTCAACGTATCTGTCATATACAGTTGGTTCTTGGTCCACTGTTGACAGTGTTGTGCCTTCAAATGCTTGCATGGATATTTCAGCGATCACAGAGGATGAAGGAGCTCCCGTGAGTACAGAGCTGGCATGAATGTTGATGTCATTGCCATGGAAATGAGTGTTGTTAAGAAATGCTTGAAGTAGATTTAAAAGATCTGCAGGGTTCAGTGCAATTGTTGATTTCAATGACTCATCGCGTTCAAGCAAGCAATAAGCAGCCAAACGTCCTTCGAGACCGAATCATCATTCTCTGGGTTCTTGATAACACATCATTCCTTTCTCGTGGAATTGTCAATGAGTACTTTAAAAGATTTAAAGATTAGGCTTGTTGTCGCTCGGTTTGTGTTTGATTCACTTTTGGAAAGGTCTTTTACTACTGTTTCAACAACTTTTTCGGGAATGGTCTTAGGAGTGACAGAGCAATTCAAAATTTTCACAAGAAGTGATTCCACTGTTGATGAAGGTTTCCAGCCAGGCAGGTTGACAACCCAACGCGACTTGGCGTTGAGGTTAGTTGATGGTGACAGCTTTAGTTCCAGCTTCGCAAATTTCTTTTAGTGCCTTTCCCTTGCAGTGAATAATCTGTGTTAGCAAGTATCTTTCACGGTTGTGAGTAATGCCTGGTAGTATTCCTTTTTTAGTATATTCAAAAGGAAAGATTCAGCTTCTTGAATCTCTGCAGCAACTCGCAGACAAGTTTTATGATTCAAGTGAATCCATTCTTAAAGCAGCTGCCGATTTCTTCGTTTAATTATGCATCTTACCTGTTTGTAACAACTGGCTAGTGAAGAAGTTGGTTCCTTTAGCTCACCCGGTTGCGTAGGCATCTTAAGAACTTTAATTGATTTGTATATTCAGCAATCTTGATCCTTGTTTTTTTCCCAGACGTCGGCAGGACTGAAGTATAGTATCTGCATACCTTATTCTAGCCTTGAAATGAGTGTAACGTCAAGTACTTTCTAAATTGCATTTTGATCTGTACTTGGGTGGGACAAGGATCGAAAGATAATTGGTAACATAATTCCTAATTTTCACTCATTGCTGATTTTAAAGGTTTTACTTGCATTGGTTTTACTTACAATGAAGCTAGACCAGCCTGTCGGTAAAAAGTAGTCCTTTACTGATTGGTGTACTAGCTTTCTCCAGCTAATTATGAAGACAGAGCAGTTCAGAAAACGAGTTCATAGTCCGTTGATAAATTCTCTTTTCTGTGAACAAGGAAAGTACTAAATCCTTACAACTGATTTGCGGTTCCTGTATCAAGCTGTGTCAAGGTATTTAAGGGTGAAGTCAATACCAATGGTAGCTTCCTCCGCCTCATGTGGCATTAGGCACTAGTATTCTTTCCATTAGCACAACCAATTCCAAATATTAAAATTATTCACCTCTTGTTTTGAATACCTTAAATGGCGATGTCGTGTTTAAGCGTTTTTGTTAAATTTGTCGAGGTCACAGTGACGAGGGAAACGCTAAGAAATTTTTGCTGGCCTTGTTTAATAACTGGAGATATTGAAACGTTAATTCAAGCGTTTTGATTTTCTTCTCAGAGCTCAACATTAGATTGGTTAAAATGTGGTCCACGTTTCGTATATATTAATCCTTGCAAACTTCATTTCAACAAATTTTACAGTACCATCCAACAACAGCATGAGATTTACTCCAAAACTCACATGATAAAAAACATATAAACAATTCTGATCAACCTCTAACTTGACAAGAGAAGTCTATTTCTTGTAAAACTGAGCCCATGATAATCAGGTGGAACTCTTCAAAACCCGTGGCTTTAAAAAGAGGGCATTAAAAGCTTGTATATATTCAGTTTTAAGAGTAACTTCTGAGCCATATTTTTACTAAAGTGTGGTGGTCACTGCGTGGACAGAAGCAAATCAGAAATGCGAAAACCTTTTTCTTTTAGATTTTCGTGCGTTGTAGTTACAGACAAAAATCGCCTGTAAATCCAATTCGATCAAAATGGTAGTAAAAAACATTCACCATATTGTTAGTTGTGACCCGGGGGTGCCCCAGCATCAATTGCTGAAACATAAATGCGGTAAAACTCTACGATTTAACGATTTGGAGTCAAAGGTACACAAAGGTCTGCTATCTTATGGCAGTAATACTTTGGCTTTTCTGCCGTTAATCACAAAAGTAGCGGGGTGTTTTCGACCCTCACTTTGTTTTTCAAGTTAAAAAAATATCGCGTTTTATTTTCTTACTTTAGCGCCTTCGCTTACCTGGTGGTACGTTCTCAAACAGACTCGGCAGTGTGATTTAATATTGAATATTCAAAGCACTAATGTGCCACACGACAAAATAACAGAACTATGGTCATACAAAAAGGATGGGAAATAATATTTTCCCCTTGCAGAGAATTGACGACAACGGATACACATCTTCAATTTCGCAGTATACATACTTTGTTTCTGTTTTGTTTAATACATTGAACTACACAAAAAATTTTGGCTAACAGACCAAGTGAGTTACATTTAAGTAAAAATATGCAAAATGGATTGTATAGTACCCAAATGTGCACTGGGGTACTATTTTTCCACTGCTTTTTACTGACTATACTTTAGTGCAGGTATAGATGAGCAGTAATACAAGTCAAATGTCACATCAAGGTTAATTTTCCATTTCGTTTTCGATTGCCGGAGGTGAAAAAAACCTAAACATTACTGCTATGATTTTAAACATCAATGACCGTATGACAAAACACAAGTGAAAATAAGGCTCGCCTAAGTTATTTCTTAAAACGTTTTCCATAAACTTCCTATCAAACCTTTGTGTTGACGTTACTAAGAAGAAAATTCAATTGCTGCGAGCATGCATATTTTATTGGCCTGTACACTTGGTTATTAGAGAATACGGGTGAGGGCAAAGGAGACCAACAATCTTCTTCGGCCAAAAATCTGTCCTTAGACATTCTGACAATTTTTTAAAACAAATAATACAAATAACTAGCACATCAAAATTTGTCACCAACAATTTCCTTAAACTAAATAGTTGCATTGGTACCCAGTAGTTCCTAACTTTGCAAATGTCTATTAAGGGTTGGGGAATTACATTTTTATATAGTGTAGCTTAACAAGGAAATATTATCGGAAAAAATTATCCTTACAGTCTGTTAGCTAAAATCGACTTTATAAACGGGAAGAAACTCTCAACTAACACAATCAATTTTGCAAAATACAAATACAGAAAACGTATACAAATTAATGGACTATGCTTCGACTTCCTTTTTCCCCTCACGTATTGACTATTCCCCACGATCTATATCAGTTCTTATATTGACTTCTCTCAATCCTTTTAGTACAAAAAGGCTAGAAATGCTCATTGCACAAAGAAGACCAAGAACACTTTTGGCACCATATACAATAAGTAACTTTGATGAGATAGCAGTCATTATGATTCCAAATGTTTGTCCAGATGAAACAAGCAGCATTGCAGAGCTGCTTTCTGGAATAGGGTAGGTGGCCTCCGCGCCTAATTCAAAGGCCAGTGTATAAAATGAAGCATTTGTTGTTTCCATTACAAACAGCGTCACAAAAAGTAATCCAAAGTTCTTGGAATACAAATAAAATACAGTAAACAGGATGGTAAATAATGATGTCAATGTAAATATGGCCCATGCCCAACGCACATAGTGCTTTGTTCTATCAATAAGCGGTCCTAAAGAGAGGTTTCCAATTGTACTGCCCAATACTGCTATTGCTCCCATCACTCCAATTAGCAAGTCTTGATTTTGAAACTTGGGTGTCAAAATAGCATTAAGCAAGGTAATAATAATTGTTTCCATTGTATAAACCATTGCATGCAAAACAAGGATCACTAAAAATTGCCTTTTGCAAAGAAGAGCTAAAAGTTCTCTTCTGTACGACACACTCTTCAATGTATTGACTGTAAAACTGCCTTTCAATTGGGTCCTTTCGCCCATTTCTTCTGGGCAGGGAGGGTGAGCTTCTCCATTCGCTGTAACTTCTTTAAAGTTCAAAAGCTGAGCTGCTAATGCTTGACTACGACTTGGTGGAGTACGTGGGCTATCTTTCACTGTCATTCCAATGAAGAAAAATGAAAATGACGCAAAAACTGCTTGGCTTATCAAAAAGCGAAGAAAATCTAACGCTAACAGATCATTATCATTGTGATCATGTATCATTCCTGCGGACTGCACCAAACCCAAAGCCATGCCAATGGCATCCACTGAAACACATATGGCAGTCGCCAGACCTCGTTCATTGGGACCAAACCAAACACTTGCTATCTTTGGGGGTAAAAACAGATATCCTGAGACAGAACACGATCGAATGATACCGCCACATAACAGAAACCAGTAACCATTACTTCTGGCACCAAAAAGTCTCACTATTGCTCCAGCAGCATCAAGAAACGAAGACACTACAAGAGCTGCCCCTATGCCATATTTTTCTGTAAAGTAAGCAAATGGAATGGAAAGCAAGGGAGATGCAGACTCGTAGGTAATTGTCAAGTAATTAACAGCTGATAAACTTACACCATAATATCTTTGTGTTGCCTTGCTTACAGATGTAAAAACGAAATAACCAGAAAAGCACGACAATGTCAGTAAACAATAGCAAACAAGAACAAGCCACCTTCTAGTGTATAATTTTTCACACTCTATTTTTTCCTTATTATTAGTAGCGCAACTATCTTCCTCTTTAAATGGTTCGTATCTGATTTCACAAGCCATAGTACGAGTCAATTAAAAACACTAAAATTGGTGGAGCCGAGCTGGTTAATCTCTTTGGTCTTTAAACGTTGCACAGCATTCATGACAATGAAAAAGGTCTGTTAATTCCGAAGTGCACACACAAATCTTCCGTCTATCCAGGCCTTCATAGTAGGTCCAAGACCTAATCGAGAAAAATAAAATATAAAATATATCTTAAGACATTATGACTCAAGTAGTCAGCATAGCAACTTAATTTTATTCTTCCTCGATTATTTTCCTCTGTTCTAATAACACAATTTCTCATCCTGTTTATAAAAAGAGTTGCATGACGCAGAAAATATTAATATCCTAGCCTACCTCATCTAATTGCAGTGTGACGCAAAAGCAAATTTCGTTGTGCATACCTGTTTGGGCATTAAAATGTGCAATTTATGGGGCGGATCCAGACTTATGCAACTGAAGCAACTGCCGCAGATAGATTTAGGGTTAGAATATAGTTACTTTCTTCCAGCGATTTTCTTGCTGATCTAGAGAAAGCAAATTTGCCTCTCATTCCTCAAACTTCATTGAAATTTCAAATCCTAGTAAAATATGTGTCTGCTGTTCCGAGAGGTACATTGCATCATTTCCTCATCCGCCTCCTATCATATAAGTAACAAAAAGAAACCCTCGCTTGTTTGGCCTTTGGCGTCACCCTCAAAACAGGTATAAAAGGACATGCAACCTTTTCTGGGTCTTGCATGTTTTAATTAACTGGTGTCGCACTTGCAAACTTTTTATTGAGTGTGCTGCCATTTTTAAGGTTTTACTTTTATAAGAAAAAATACAGAACACAAAGCCATAAAAAGTAACAAATTACCGAAAATCATTAACCTAATATTGAACATGTGGCAGACTTTCTCGCTGTGCACAGTCGTACAGCGAGTAGTTTATAATTTTAGCCTTTGATATCTGTGTGCTTTTTCAAAGAAAATTCAACTCCAAGATGACTTCCTAAATGATGCTTTTATTCTACTTTGCATGAATGTTGCTGCAAATGATTATCTATATTTAGAAATTTTAACCTGTGTACGTGTGTATGTGTGCGTTATCCAGTGGATAACAGGCAACATAGAAACCTCAAATTTGGTGCCAGAGTCCTTTGCAGTCACGCGATGAACATAGGCTATGCTGTTTTGTGATATGACTACTTAGATGTACAGTAACGTTTTAAAAAATGGGGTCACTGTGGCATCTATTTAAAGATAGCGCCCTACAATATGAAAATACATTTCAAAGGGTTGCTCAATGACCTTAAAAGTGTGGGTTGATCAAATCAGATTTCAAATGCGACTGTACATACTTATCACCAGAGCAGTGACTCAATGTTAATGTGATCACTTAAGCAGCTGTCTCGGGGCTGCCCAGGTACCTCTGCTAGTACAATATTAAAATAGGCCAAACTAGTATTCTTTGTAAGCCATTTGATGAAACAAGTGACTTTTGAAGCAGCGGTCTTAACAGAGAAAAACTCTTGAGATCTGCAAAAGCAATATGAAACTCTCAGTCAGGAACTTGCAGTCAGAGCAATTATTATAAGAAACTAAAAACCGCAATCAACAACCTGGTTGTCGCGGTTGAAAAAGATGTTTGGTGGTAACAACTATGGCAAGCAAGGTCTTCTTCAGAACGTATCACGCTAAATGGTTTATTCCTCACCTGGTGTCTGACAACCATTTCAGTGCAACATTGAGATACGTCCACAAACAATTTTTCACTATACGTCCAAAACACTTAAAAGTAGGAGATATATATCTCACAAATTTTGGCATTTTGTATTGTCATCCTTTACAGTAAAGGCTAAGAGGCCTTTGGGGTTTCGTCATTTATGTGGAGCATAATCCATAATTAGACTGAAGCATAAATGGACATGCTCGTTGTTAGGAAGAGAAGATCGTACAAACATTAATAGCATATTTGAAATTGCATAAAAGAGGTGTTGATTCATTTTCCCCAGGCTGGAGGGTGCGTTCTTGAAATGTCTTCCCCAGATTCCAATGACTACCAAAATTAATATTTCACAGTTCTAACTTGATTCTCTGATGATCTTTCCCGGAGTTAATACATTATAGCGATTACGAAGTCTGCAGCAGTGAAAGTAGGTTTTCCTATTGTACTCGCCTACATCTTTCTCCTGAACCAATCCTACCTGTCTATAGTACATCAGTCAAGTATTGCTTTATGTACTGTTTTTCAATGTAATATTGAAGCACCGTCAAACCGTCTCTGACTGCTTACCTCCTCTCTTCCCATTTTCATCATCGTGATGTTGCATATCTTCCTTACAAAAGGAACTTTTATGGAAACTGTTTGACTGATTTTCTTCTCTTGTTTCTCCCTGAATAATTTTAAACCTGGTACAAGCTCACCTACATACTGTGTTGGGGCCACCTTGTAATAAGTTTTTCTATTTTTCTAGCTTCTTCCCTCGTAAATCAAAACTTGGAACTCTTTTTCTCTCTATTGCTTTGTGGCTGCGTATTATCACCCATCTTTCAAATCCTTTGCTAATCATCATCTTCTTTCGTTCCTTTTCCTTTCCCACTATTAATTTTTAATAATTACAGGTGGCTGTTTGTACCCTTGTCAGGCTGGACAAAGGATAAAAAATCAAAAAGTCACTTAAAACAGAACTCTATGGCAAAATAAAAAAAATGTTGGCGTAACAAAAAGGGTATGCCTGTACCTTTAACTAAACAATGGACTGTTCAAATATCTCCACGGTTTAAAAAAAATATTTGTTAACGAAGATATACTGCTGTAATTGTGGTGCAAGATATGCACAGCAGGAAGGAGGGGGTGGCGGTGGTCTTACTTCAATGATCTATATAACATTTTGCTTCATCCGCATTTACTGCAGAGTTTAAAAGAAATGGAGTGACGGACCTAGACCTTACCTACACTTCGCTCTAAATAATAATCTTGTATGACCTTTATTTGCCCACAGAATTTCCTGGTTCAGACAATGGAAAACTTCTCTTTTAAATCTCTTTTGGACTTCCGTTTCTTTATGTGGACTGGAAATGCTTGTAAAAGGGTAAGTTCTTATGTTAACTCGCTCTCTGCCCAGCAAGTATGTAAATATTTTTCTATTTCTTCTACACAACTTAGAAGTCGAGATTTCTGGAAGATTTACAATAGCATTTTGCATTGGGCAAGTCGATCATTTCTCCAGTATTTGATGGTACTTGGCTTTCTTTGTCCTCTTGAAAAAAAAAGGTTGAAATTTTTGCTGAACTATCTCCTGACAATGCCCTGCTAAGATCTCTCATCATAGGGTGCTTTAGTGCGTCCCTAAGGTGAGAGTGAACTCCGTAGTCGCAACTCTACGCCACGTTAACGTGGGTGTTCCTTCGCGCAGTTGCGTAGCGTGACTTCCGTCATTGGGCATTCACTGCTAGGGGGAAGTAGGGAGGGATTATTGAGGGAGAACTGAAAATTGCTGTGGCAGAAAAAGTTAATGGGCCACAAAGGATTAGTGGTGATTTAGAAGTTTTCAATAAATATATTGTCCAAAGAGGTCACGGCAAACAATAAGACTTTGATTCAAACAAGAAATATCAATGACAAACATGCAATATTACAAAATAATTAATTAAATTTACATGGACCTAGAAAATCAAGTGAGATAAATTTTTAAGCTGAATTTTTAAACTATTTACAATTCACTTATATATCAAGTGTATTCACCGGTCCTTCATGAAAGCAAATGCATCAATAATTTCTTCGTGAAATGATTTTTTTGAATAAAGATTCAAAAGAAGACTCTTCTCAATAGAAAAGAGTGACAGCAATGCCAAGCGATTTTAGCTCATTGTGTTTCGGTAGACACTCTTGATTCGCTTTAATGCTGAGAAAGAACGCTCCACCTAGGCTAAAGTTGCAGGAATCGTTAAAGTCAACTCACAGAGTTTAGCCACCTGCGGCGTGGCTTTAAATAACCCTGTCGTGAAAAGCATATCTAAAATGGCAAGAGGAAAAAGAGTAAAAAACTCTTGAGAGTTACAAAAAGCTCTAAGCTCTGTCTCATGCTTTACATGGTCAATGTGGCGACCATGAACATTTAACAGTAAAGAAAAAGCAGCTATCAGAAATTCTCTGCCATGTTGCCCCAGTCTTTCTGGATTAAGAAGCTCGACAAAGTAAAGAGCTTTCAGGAAACTGAACCTTATTGTAATTTGCTGCAGAATATGATCAATGATTTCAAAGAATAGCCTTCTGAAGCTTTGTTATAACGAGCCTTCAAATGCTACTCTCTTTCGAGGAGGCTCCGATTCAAACTCAACATTACTGATCAAAGACTGCTGCCAAATTTTATGAAAAGACTCATCAGTTCTCAGTCTAGCAATAATACCCTCTAGCTTTTTGACCCTTGCACTACAATACGAGATGTCAAACCTCTTTGTTTGTAGAATCGTATAAAATNAACAAAGCCCAATGAACAAATAACAGCTGAGATTAACCACATTTGGTGAGTCTGAGAAATCACCCTTGTGATTGTCTTTCTCTCATATTTCTTGAAAGAAACTATCATATTATCTAGCTTTTGCTCAAAAACTGAGTGTTGAGTAGGTGTACTGAATTTTAAACTAGTAGGGGCTACAAAATTAACTTACCTTTAACAAATAGCCACTGCAGTTGCCACAATAAAATATCCTGGGCTCTTTTGCCTTTTTCGCCCGCTCTGATTTTTTAATTTAAACCAAACAAAATGTAAGGGTTGAAAACAAGTTCCATTGGTCAGAAGGAGCTCAAAAGTAAAGAGCTTTCAGGAAACTGAACCTTATTGTAATTTGCTGCAGAATATGATCAATGATTTCAAAGAATAGCCTTCTGAAGCTTTGTTATAACGAGCCTTCAAATGCTACTCTCTTTCGAGGAGGCTCCGATTCAAACTCAACATTACTGATCAAAGACTGCTGCCAAATTTTATGAAAAGACTCATCAGTTCTCAGTCTAGCAATAATACCCTCTAGCTTTTTGACCTTTGCACTACAATACGAGATGTCAAACCTCTTTGTTTGTAGAATAGTATAAAATATTTCTGTGTAAAGAAATATACTTTGGAAAACTTCAAGCAAAAATAAAAACTCAGCATTCATCAATTTTAAGACATATCCACTTGCAGCATCCACAGTGTCATCATCCCATGACTGCCGATTATCACTAATGTCTTCAAAAAAATGCTAGAAGATCACTTAAAATAGAGCGAACCGTCCCGACCAAACGAGCATTCGAGTTCCAACGAATTTCGGACGCAGTTGAAACCATACGTTTCACAAATTTATGTAGCCCGACTTTATACTCCTCAAGCTTTGATAAAGCAAGCTGGGCTCTTTCTTCTGCACTTCTATTCGAGCTGCAATAAATAAATTCAACAAATCGTTCACAAACTTGGAAATTCGAAATGTATCGAAAAACAACAGATAGTTGTTCCTTCTTCGATACGTCTGGGCTTTCATCAAGCTCAATTGTTACAAAATCTGCTTCATTGAGCTGGGAAATTATCTCCTTGGTCATGCGCTGTCCAATACAGAATATTAGTTCTTTTTGTACTTGAGGGGGCAGGCCAGTAAACACAGTAGCATTAGAAAAACGACTTCTCAAAATGTCATCGTATTGTTTTATCAGTTTTAGAAGCTCTACCTAATTGCTTCTATTCCTAAACTCTTCGTTCTCTTCGTGACCCAGGAAAGAAAGTTCTTGCTTGCCAAGAAAATAAACAGCGTCGATTAATCTTCGCATTGTCTCCCTATTTTTTCACTTTCTCACTGAAAATCTCAATAGAACGTTGTCTTTGGCTGTCCATCACAAAATCAATTATATTTCTACCAAATGTTTTGAGTTGCATCATTGCATGAATGTGCACCTGTGAGAGGCCCATGTTTTCTCGATGATTAGCTCAAATTGTTCAGATCCTTATTGCTAGTTTTGTTCCATACTCCTTTCCCCGGGATAAACAACAAACAAGGCCAGTAATATAATCTGTTATTATTGTCTGAGTCACAAAGCCATTCAATTCTTTCATACGATTCTGTCATAAAATGGCGTACAAACCCTTCTTTACAAGGCTGGAATACGTCAACGGTTTTGGTCTCCCAGCTTCAATTATTTTCTGTCTTTCAAACAAAAAACTTTAAAATGATTTACCAAGTAACATTGCAATAACATCATTACCAACAGACTCGGCTATAATATTGTAAAGTAGATATGAATAAATTAACAGGCTAAATAATATTCACTCAAAGAGATACTATTTGGTTTGAAGAGGCCTGGTTCGTCACTCACCCCTTTTGAATGTAAACGTGTGCATTCACCAGCTATTTAATTTCCGGAAGTCCAGCCGTTATGCTTCAAATTCCGGAAAACANGAGTCACAAAGCCATTCAATTCTTTCATACGATTCTGTCATAAAATGGCGTACAAACCCTTCTTTACAAGGCTGGAATACGTCAACGGTTTTGGTCTCCCAGCTTCAATTATTTTCTGTCTTTCAAACAAAAAACTTTAAAATGATTTACCAAGTAACATTGCAATAACATCATTACCAACAGACTCGGCTATAATATTGTAAAGTAGATATGAATAAATTAACAGGCTAAATAATATTCACTCAAAGAGATACTATTTGGTTTGAAGAGGCCTGGTTCGTCACTCACCCCTTTTGAATGTAAACGTGTGCATTCACCAGCTATTTAATTTCCGGAAGTCCAGCCGTTATGCTTCAAATTCCGGAAAACAATTTCATAATCATACACCTTTTTCAATCACACTTTCAATCAGGGGGCAAGATTGGAAAAATATCTTGTTTGGGAAATAATTTCAAAACTTCAGAAACTTATTTCCGGAATGTGAACAGAAAATGATTTTTAGCATTACTACTTTAACAAATGAAACTTCTAAATTACCTTCATTCAATCAATTAGAAAGTGCTAAATAAAGACAAATGATTACTACTGAAATCAGCCAAAATTCGCAATGCAATGTTTTATTTTTAATTGTCCATTACAATACTGAGAAGAAATCATTACATAGAATATGCATTGGTTATTATTATCTCGAACTGACATGATGTTTAGCAAACGACCCAAGTATGAAATTCACAAAAAAAAAGCAAAGGACAAATCCCTGCTCCTTTGCACAATTTTGCTGCATACAAGGTGTCAAACTTTCCATGAATCGACAGCAGGTAAAGCCAAAGCCCGGGTCACTTTTTCCTTCAGTTTCTTACTTACTGTGAAACTGACTTCTTACGAGGAAAGCAACATTTATATCGGTGCAAGTGTAAGAAGCAAATTTCAATTCCCATTGTTATCCGACACAAAGATATTTCATAACGAGATCTGTCAAAACCTTGATCGAGGATGAGGGTTGAAGCTGAAGTTTTACAGCTTATTTTGCTATTGTTTCAGTGAATTAAAGATAAATTTATCTTGGAAACCAACCAATTTGATTGGTTAAAACTAGGCGGAAGAGATTCACTTCTTATTTCCTGACGTGGGACGAGTCAAACAAAAGATTAATCCAATCCAAGGATTACGGCTTTGCATTTTATCACAATTTAATCGGTGTCGATTGGTATTCACCAGAGAAACGCGTTTTTGATTAGGAAAACCCCATGAATAAACATCCAGCGTCGCAAAATGAAGGGAAAGGTTCATGGTTCATTACTTCATGCTCAATACTTGATTAAGTAAAATTTAATAATTTGAAAAATTATTTCCACCAAAATCTCAGGGAATTATTTCCACCAAAATCTCACTGAATACCTCGCATACCCTGACGCTATGCCACTGCCTTCGGGGTCATGGAGCAGGGTGAACATGATATCAGTCATGACAAAAGTGGCAGAGGCGCGATATCAAAACTAGTTCTCGGCATCCTCACTCGAGAGGAGTCGCAGACTAGACTGGTCCGCCCGAAGAGCCGTAAAACCTCCAAGGAGAAGGAAAATTCTGATTCCAAACAAGGGCAGATGGAGCTACTGAGCATGTGCGCCACTGCAATAGTCTAATGGAAGAAACCCCGACAAAAAATCAACCCCCTTCAGTCTTGAAGGTTGGGCATTGGGCCAATCATCAGATTCTCGGAAAAAAGCCTGATGACAGAAACCACAAGCACTCAAACGAATCCACAACCCCTTGGAGAGGCAATGGTTACTGACCTCGAATGGGAAGGAAACATGGCGCGCAGAGGAAGCTCAAGAACCGATTAAAGCACCTGTCAATCCGAGGACCAAATTCGCCATTGGTAACTGGAATGTCAGAACCATGTACGCAACTGTTAAAGCCGCTCAGATTGCCAGGGAGATACATAAAGCACAGATCGAAATTCTATGGATCAGTGAGAGTATATGGACTGGTTCTGGCAAGACAAAGCATACTACTGGCGATACCGTCCTATACTCAGGTAGAGACGATGATGTCCACATGTTGGGAGTTGCCATCATGATGCCCAAAAGTGCAACTGCAGCACTCATAGACTGGTCGCCAGTCAGTGATAGGATTATAAAAGCAAGATTCTTCTCCAAACACATAAAGCTGACAGTTATCGATGCGTACTCACCAACCAATGAGTCTGATGACGCTGATAAAGACAACTTTTATGAAAAGCTCACTGAGACTGTTGAACAAACACATAAACATGACATGCTAGTCATAACAGGAGATTACAATAATAAAGTCGGTAGTGACCCAGAGCCCCATTATGAAGTGATGGGTAGTCATGGTACAGGAGAACGGGATGAGAATGGCGAGAGACTGTGAATTTTGCACCTTGAATGAACTAGTTATCACAGGAAGACTCTTCCCACACAAGATGATCCACAAACTGACATGGCTCTCACCAGACGGTAACACAACCAACCAGATTGACCACACTCTAATGAGAAGAAATTTCAGATCATCAATCCTAGACGCCAGAACCTTAGCTGTGCAGATATAGGCAGCGACTACTACCTGGTGAAGACCACCATAAGATTGAAACTGAAGAGAGTGCTAAAGAATAAACAAAGGCGGACAAGGTACGACACCGATAAACTGAAGAAAGAAGAAATCAGGAGACGCTTCTAACTGAAACTAAGCAACAAGCACTAAGCGTTAGAGGTGAAAGTACCAGACCTGCAAGAAGGCAGTAACTCCATTGAAACACTACATACCAGGTTGGAGAAAGCATACAATGACACTGCAAAAGAGGTGCTAGGGATATAGGACAGAATACAGAGAAAAAGACAAAGAAGTGAAGAGACAGATCAAAAGAAATAAGAAAGAGTGGCTGGAGAGCATAGCAAAAGAAGCAGAGGAGGAAAGCAAAATGCCAGCACATAAAGACTTTATACGGTCTGACTAAAATACTCTGTAACAAAAGACCACAACAAAGTGCTACCATCAAGGGTAAGAATGGAAACATCATCACCAACAGTGATGACAGGAGAAAACCATGTCAGGAGCATTTCAGTGAGATCCTCAACCATGACGAACCGAGAAACCTTGTAACAGAGGAAGCCACGGAAGAATATGAGATCACTGACATCACAATCTACCCACCCACACTTGCAGAAGTCCACAACGCCATAGGGAAGCTGAAGAATGTCAAAGCAGCTGGGGAAGATCTCATACCAGTGAAGCTGTTGAAAGCAGACATAGATTTCACAGCAGGGAAGGTGAAACAGGTCTTAGATGATGTCTGCAGACAGGAGAGGACACCAAGAAGATGGAGGAGAGGCCTCATAGTCAAGCTGCCAGAGAAGGGAGACCTCACTGTTATCTGCTCTGATGTCTCCATATGGCCCCAAATATCTAATATCCACCAAAATAGATGATTCTGAAACTTGTCTGGTGCACACCCATTTCTTGCCCAAATGCCACGGCTTCTTCCCTACAAGATATGTCAACAATAGAAGCCTTTGACATGTTTTTAGTGATAAATTCACTCTAATATAAGTGAAGATGAAAGTGATCTAGAAAACAATTTTTCAGAATGTACAGCAGCTATAGATGAAGCAATGGCCAAATTAGATTACTGTGGAAGATGTCAATATGTAAACATTGATGCTTATGCCAAAGACTTGGTGTTTCACCATAATGCTCCAATGGAGGTAAGAACCACTACCCTAGTTTTTGATGCTACTTTTCTACTCAGTTTTCATTGTAAATTATTTTACTAGTTTGTTTATAGAAGCTCTATGGTTGAGAGACATGACCCTTAACACAGCAAGTGGAGAAGATCTTGCTCATCTAGGATTGTCACATAATTTGATACATGATGGGCACCAGGCTGCAGGGCAGAGTCTCTAGTGAGGAAGTAGCTCATAGGTATGGGCTAAAACAGGTAGCTGACCTATTAAGGTGTCAAAGGTTGCAGTGGTTTGGGCATGTGAGGAGAAGACACGAGAAAGATGTGCTAACAATTGTAAGGAACTGGGAAGTGGAAGGCAGACGACCACATGGTAGACCAAGAAAAACATGGGTCAATACTGTACAAGATGATTCAAAAACTCTGAATTGGAAATATGTTTTTCACTAATTCCAGGCAATTAAAATCAATGATGGCCCAGCTCCAGTAGCACCCTCAGGGTTGATGGTTTCTAGAGAAATCCTGGCATGCCAGGAGAAAGCAGGGCTGCATGAGAGGAATTCAAAATTGAGAAAGTATATTCCCATATTTACATACCAATAGACTGTTTTCTAGATCTTGTCTCAGTTAAATGTTGCTATGTATAATGCTACTGATAAATGATCATAAGTTGCTACCATGATGTTCGAGTTGTGAAAGATTTCTATAGTGCAGGGAAGATCCAACAACACTTTTTGTTCATTTTCCTTTCAACTGTTGATTGGCCTCCAATACCTTCATGGCTGTGATACAAAGAATGGAGTTATGCATATTTCATATTTGACTTTGCCTACAATAACCCTAAGTAAAAACATCATTGTCTTATCTGTACATCAACTGCAGAAGGAAAACAATAACTGGCTATGGAATTTATAGAATATACTGGGCCAGCAAGGATTAGTGGGAGTGTTGTCTTTTTTAGATATAAAAAAACTCTTTTCAAGAGAAATGTTCAGTTTTCTAGTATGTCAAATAAGTCTTTATTATCAAATATGTCATTAGGCAACCTTTTTAAAGATTCATTGAAATTACGTTACTTGTGAAAAAATAATAGCTTTTGCTAGGTTGATTATTCCAATTTGTATCATCAGATTACTACAGCTAAATGGTTACTGGTCCAAGGGCCCAATAATGGTACATCCTTGCTTTTCACAGGTCAAGTTTAGGGATAGGTTTAAACAGATACTCAGGTTTCTTTATTGTGCAGAAAATAACAAGGTACCTGACAGAAAAATACCAGTTTTCAAGCTGTATAAGATGCAGGTACTCTGTAGCCATATCGAGTATTTTCATCAGTTTATATTCATATTCTTTCACCAAAATTATCAGTAGATGCACAAATAAATGGAACTAAATGTAGACTATCTTTTATTTAGTACATACCAAAAAAACAAGAAAGCTTGATGCAAAGGTGTGGGCCTTGTGTGAGTCTTATACTGGGTGCTGCATTCAATTTCAAATATGTAGCCTACTGAAAGAATTAAAGAAACTACTGATCATGGTTTGGATCACAAAGTTGTTTTTTATTTACCTCAACCTTACTTACATAGATATTGAAGGGTTTACTTTGATAGTTTCTATACTTAGGTACAATGTCCAAGAGCTGAGCTCTTTCAGAGCACAGCTACCATTGTGGTATGGTGAGACAAAACAGGCTTGGGTTTTTAAAGGTGTTGGTAGATGACAAGAAAATGAAATGAGACAAGGCACTTTTTTAGATCTGGAAATAAAACTGCTGTGTATTGCTTTGATAAGACAGCTGTTTATGCTTTGTTTCCTTTACATGGTAATGAGATTAGCAAACATTCCTTTCAACTACAGAAGGAACTAGTCAACAACCCCAAGTTAATTCCTGATTACAATCTAGAAATGAATGGAGTTGATAAGTCTGACCAGTTTTTACTGCACTGTGCATTGTGTTTCAGCAAAAAGTCTGTTACTTACTTGCACTTATTGCATTAAATCAAATTCTTGGTTGTTGCTGGCAATAGATGAAGTGGTGTTCCTGATGAAAGCTCTTAACTCTGTTCTGTCCAAAATCATTCTGTGGGCTACCACTAGTGGGTCTCTGTATAACCTCCTTGTCAAGCCACTTTTCTGCACATCCTTTAAAATCAAGTTTTCCAACCCCCATTAGGTGTATTTCATGGGCATCTCCAATTTTGGAGGTTGAACAGAGTTGTATAGCATCTTTGGCAGATGTGAAGCATCCATTCTCCACATATGTCCAAACCAATGGAAATGGCATCTTGTAATCACAGTTTCAGTGGTGGGTTGGTTTAAACATGTAGCATGGGTTTTGGAAATTCTCTCACAACCTCATGAAGATAGACCACATGTAGGTCTGAGCCATCCAATATGAGCAACTTCTAGTTTTCTCAAGCCCTCTGCATAAGGAATGCAAGAATCAGTGCCATATAGCAGTACCAGGGTCACTACACTTTTCGACACACACAACTTTGTTCTAACAGATATGTTTTCCCTTGCAAAGAGCTGTTTTCTCAGTCTAACAAAAACCAGGACAAAGCTTTCCTGATGCAATTGGTAATTTCACAAGAGATGCTGAGTTTGGATTCTTTAAATGTAGAACCCAGGTCAACAAATTCTTCAACCAATTCAATTTGCTTGCTGTTTAACTGGATAGGTAGTGGCAGGTTTCGAAGCCCTTTTGTTTTCTGTTACATGGTGGAAGAAAGTTTTTTAAGGTTGCAGACTTGGCTGTTACCAATTTCATAACTTGCTTTAAAGAGGCAAGCATATAAGAAGTTTTTTATGTATCCAGGATATGAGCTGGTGTAGCCCCTATTAGACTTGAAATTATTAAAGCTTGGTTATAAAATAAGTAGACCACCTATTGGTGGTGATGATAGACTCAATGGAAACTACTTCTTGGAAAGCAGAACACCTAAGAACAGATATGTAGTGTGTGCATACAAAAAAAATTTTTTAGGCAACAACTGTAAGCAAGTTAAAACAGTAAGCTTCTGTCCAAGATGTGATAATTTTATCTGTAAAAACTGCTTTTTAGTGTATCATGCTTCATCAATATTTGAAAAGTGATATATGGTGATGCATGATTTTTTTAAGAGTTATGTTCCTAGTTGCTGTTAACTTCAATGAGTGATAACATGTTCTGTTTGCAACATTATCTCAGTGAAATAGTCCCATTTTCATGGACTTGCACCTGATCATTGTTATTTATTTTCATGTTTGCCCTTATCTAAATGTTTTTCTTTAAATGTTTTACTGACAAAATAGGGCCTAAAGGTTTCCCTACGAGGCAAACTCAAAATGTATGCAAGAGGGTAAAGATATCTTGAAAACGTAGAATTTTATGCTAAAGGTGATTGGACTCCAGTCAATCACCCTTTCAATATTTCAAAACCTCTTTTAAAATTTATTCTTTGGTAAAATTTTTGTTATCCTGCTCTTGGTTTCTGATAGAAAAATTATTGATCAAAGTGAGAATTTTGTAAAAATGCATTTCCAAACCCCCAAAATATTAAAATTTGCCTGATTATAAAAAATTATCAGATTCAAATTTGTAAAAATAAACTTTACTGTAGGATGTAGAATTTATTGGGCTTTAATGTGGTATACATATTTACTATATTCACAAAACATTAATGCTCAAAAAGCCACTTTTCTGACGAGTGCATTCAAAACTGTGGAAAGGATTCCATAAACTTTGCTGTCCGAGTCGAGTCAATAAAAGACAAAAGAAACTTGTAACAAGGTTTTAGTTTGCACATCTCTCTCTCTCTCTCTCTCTCTCTCTGTTGTATTGAATTCCTATGGTACTCCAGGCCAATAGATAGTGCTACGCGTCTGTCATCAAATTAATTCTCTGTGATCACACTGCACCCATTACAACAATCGATAGTAAAACCCGAGCACCTGCATCCGCTCTAGAGTTTCTTTCTTTTTTGGTTTTCATGTCATTTATCCCCGGTACCTGGGGCTCACCCTTCACAGGGACTTGCGTTACTGCAGTCAGGAATTTGTTGGCCGGTTACCCTTCCTTTTTCTTTTGTAAAGTTTCAGATTCTTTTTCCCCGAAAGGGGAATCGAACCTGGAAAAGTGCAGTTGCACCATAACCTCCTGGTTATGGTGCAACTGCACTGACCATTAAATCACGGCTGGAGTGCTTATTAATAATTAGGTACATCAGAGGTCAAGAAGCTTTCAAATTAATGTCACTTGGTCACTATGCGTGTTGACAACAAGAAAGGCTGGGATTTTTTTAGGAAAAGATGTTGTTGTTTGCCTGTAAGGGATCGAAAGGTCGAGTCGGAACCGTATCGATCATGTCTGAGACGGGGTCACTTACAAACTTAATATTTCCAGTGATTGCATTCAAACAAAGCCCAATGAACAAATAACAGCTGAGATTAACCACATTTGGTGAGTCTGAGAAATCACCCTTGTGATTGTCTTTCTCTCATATTTCTTGAAAGAAACTATCATATTATCTAGCTTTTGCTCAAAAACTGAGTGTTGAGTAGGTGTACTGAATTTTAAACTAGTAGGGGCTACAAAATTAACTTACCTTTAACAAATAGCCACTGCAGTTGCCACAATAAAATATCCTGGGCTCTTTTGCCTTTTTCGCCCGCTCTGATTTTTTAATTTAAACCAAACAAAATGTAAGGGTTGAAAACAAGTTCCATTGGTCAGAA